>VMDO01000807.1:78803-254225 GCA_007922755.1 Pedetes capensis | reverse complement strand
ATTGGTGCAACCACTATGGAAATCAATATGGAGGTACCTCAAAAAACTAAAAATAGAACTACCATATGACCCAGCTATAACACTATTGGGAATTTACCCAAAGGGAGATGAGTCATCATACCATAGAGACACCTGCATCTCCATGTTCAATGCAGCGCTTTTCACAATAGCAAAGATATGGAATCAACCAAAGTGCCCTCTGCTTTCTTGACCATTTCACTCACCGTTCCCAGCTCAGTCACCAAGTTCGAGACCAGAGGCAGTCTGCATAACTTAGCGAGACCCTGTCACATAACAGGTGCCCTAGCAATATTTTTCCTTACATATTTTAATCAAAATTGCATTCTACTAAGCACGTCAGTCTGCTATTTGCCTTTTCCAAATATGGACAATATTTTCCCATATCAGAACATCAATGCACACTCTCTCACCCCGCCCCCTGGACCTTTGCATTGCAGAGAGTTTCCAGCACACATACAGAAGTGGGAATCTGCTATAAGGTACCTGCTGCTTCAGTTGTCAACTGGTGTCCCTCACTGTCTCATTGGTGACTCTGCAGGCCCCCCTTCTTGTGTATTTTGGAAGTAGATCCTAGTCATTGGATGATTTCATCTATAAATACTTCGGCGTGTTTCTCTAAAGGACAAGGACTTTAACAGGCATAAGCACGGTACCGTCATCACACTTAATAAGCGTTAATCTCAAACACAGGCAGCGTCCATCTTCCCAAGTCTCAGAAATACACATTCCATTTGTTTGATTGATTGTATGGGTTGTTTTAGCCAGGTCTGGTGATGCCACACGCTGCCATCGGTTGATAGCCCTTCGAGGTTTCTCTGGGGTTAATCTGGGTCCCCTCTCTCTGTAGCTCACACTCTTTCTTTCTTTCTTTTTTCTTTCTTCCTTTCTTTTCCATTCTTTCTTCTCTCTTTCTCTCTTTCTCTCTCTCTTTCTTTCTTTCTTTCTTTTTTGCTATACTTAGGGGTTGAACCCAGGGCCTCACGCCTACATTGCAAATGCCCTACTACTCAGCTGCACCCCTGGCCTATTTTTAAATTTTCTATCTTACAACAGGGTCTTGCTAAATTACACAGGTTGCCTCTGGCCTGGAACTCGCCATCCTCCTGCCTCCGCCTTACATGTCGCTGGGATGATAGGCGTGGCCCGGTGCCCAGCTCCCTAGCCGTCTCCACTCACTGCCACTCATCTGTTGGAAAAGCTGGGTCCTCGCCCTGGACGCCCAGAGCCTGGACCGTGCAGGTTGCGTCCTGGTGCCGCTCTGCCCCCAGCATTTCCTGTCGAGACTTGATCTGGTTCAAGCCCCCTTAGTTTAGCTGGCTCTGGGGCGTGCGGGGAGCTCTCTCTGGTTGTCTGTGATGTTTCCGCGTGTCGCTGCTCCATGCCCGGAGCCCTTCATTCATTAGGGGCTGCTAATTCCATCACGGAAGGCTTCTATAAAAAGAACCTTCCCTTGTCAACTTTTGGTTGCCTCAAGGCACAGTTTATGTAGGACGGGCAGGATCAGTGCTTGATTCTTCCCCTTTATTTACCAGGTTTCGGAATAATGAGTTGCCTATAAATATTTGAATGAACGGATGAATAATACATGTGTGGATGAACTGACGGGGGTTGGGGAGCTGGGGTTCTCTCTGCTGCCCTGGAGGGCCTGGGTGTGGGCCACCAGCTGGCAGAGTGAGTGCAGCCCACGGCCAGGTCCCTGTCTACACAAGGAGAGGTTGGGAGTGGCCCTTGTTAACCTGTCCACCCACCTCAGGCAAGGAGCAAAGTGATCAGAAGCCGCATTGCTAAAAATACAGCACCAGGTCAAGGAAGTCTTCCCATGATGCCCTGCCTGACAGCAGGAGGTGCTGGAAACCCCCGTCCCAGAGGACACGGGACCATGCCATGGACTCCAGGGTGGCTGCCGCTGGGAATGGTCTCCAGACACGGTGGAATTCCACGGGAGCGGGAATCTGGGAGTTCGTGTCCAGAAGGAGCGCTGGCCAGTGGAGGCTGGGCCAGGGGCCCCCAGGGTCCCTTCCAGGCCAGGCCAGCGCCATCCCAGCCCGTGGTGCGGACTCCCCAGCCCCACAGCCAGGCATCTTGGCCGCAGGCTCACTGATCCCGGCTCTCCCTGGCTCTCCCAGGTGCAAGTGTAACCTGCACGCCAACCTGTGCTCGGTGCGCGAGGGCAGCCTGCAGTGCGAGTGTGAACACAACACCACCGGGCCCGACTGCGCCAAGTGCAAGAAGAACTTCCGCACGCGGGCCTGGCGCGCCGGCTCCTACCTGCCGCTGCCACACGGCTCCCCCAACGCCTGTACGTACGGCGCCTCCCCGCGCTGGGCCCCACCGCCCCCTGGAGCTGTGGGCCGCACCACACATGCGCACACAGATGCACAGGCCTGCGCACACACAAGCACACGGGTGCGCGCACCGGCACACCTGTCCTGTTAGGAGCCTTGGAACAAGACCCTGCAGCCCTCTGGCCCTGGCCCCGGGCAGGAAAGCCCTGGATGAAGGAAGCATCTCTCCTGCCACCCTTTCCCCGCCACCCCAAGGGCAGGGCAGGGCCCCACACGATGCGGGAGGGCAGGGGACGGGGCTGGGGAGAGCCTCTCCCTAACGCAAGTGGGATCCATAGCACCAGATCCGATCACGGTGTTCCGGCGATGCTTAGAGCACGTGGCACCACGAGACACACGCTACACCACCACATGGACACTCGAGCACTGTGTCACGTGGTACCACATGCTGGGGTTCCCCCGCACCCCCGCGTCCTCAGCCCAGTACCTGGCAGTTGGGCTCCTATTGTCCCATTTTGCAGAAGCACCCTCTGAGGCCGTTGCCTGCGCCCCTGGTCCTTATTCTCGTCCCAGACCCCTCCCCTTCCTGCTCAGCTGTGCTGCCGAAGCCATGCCAGAGCTTTGCCCATGCATGTCTGTGCCGTTGAAACTCTTTGGGGTCCCCCACTCATCAGGGGCCCCCAGCACAGTCAAAGGATAGCTCTGTGAAACTGGTCCTACGGGGTACCCAGGCTGCAGGTGGAGAAGGGCCCAGGCTGGCCACCCTGGGCCTCTCCCCAGACCTCGGAAGCCCCTGGGGGTCCACTGAGGTCTGGCATCTGCCATGTGCCTCGCTTGTGCCTGAGGCTGTGCCACGCACGGTACTGTGCAGGCCTTCAAACCAGTGAAAAGGGAGCTCAGGTGTGGGCGCAGGTTCCATATGTTACAAGTTAGAGGACTCGGGTTCGGATTGGGCTTGGGTTTAAATCTTATGTGTGGACAGCAAGGCTTCCAACTGGACCCGAACCTGAAGCCAAACCCTGAACCTGTTCCAGCTCAAACATTTAAAATAGTTTTTTCTGAACTCAAGCATGAACCTGAATTTGAATCTCAACCCAGTGAAACACTGGCCTTTCAAAATTTTTTTGTATCAGTAGCTATTTAAAATTTTTCTTTAAAAAATTGAAAAAATTTTTATTCATTTATCTACACATGTTGTTGTTGTTGTTAGGTGTCATCGAGTCGGTATCTGACTCATAGTGACCCTCATAGGGTTTTCAATGGCTGCCTGTTTCGAGATTGCCTTGGGAGTGGATTGCCAGGTCCTTCTCCCATTTTTGCAGTGCTGGGAATTGAACTCGGGACCTCAGAGACTGCAGCACAGCGCTCTACCAACTAAACTAAATCCCAGCCCTCCTATTTACACATAGGATTAAAATTTTAAACCCGAACCCAAGCCAAAGCCCAGCACTCGAAATTTTAACATCTTGCACCCGATCCTGACCCCAGTTTTTCTCAGGCTTGAAGCCTTGGCACCAAGCGTGATGTCCCTTAGCCCTCATCACACCGCAGGACAGCCGGTCTGGCCTCCCACCCTCCAGATGACCTTGGGCCCTCCCGTTCCACAGCAAGTCAAGGCCGAGTTCTGGACCTATTGCCAAAGCAGGGCTGGGCAGCAGCCTCCCGCTCTGGGCCACCCCACCCCGTCTGGGCGTGAAAGATTTATGTGGCGGGAGGCTGATCAAAGCTGAAAGCCACAGCAAGGCCGTGACAGGCATGTCGCGCGTGGGCCAGGGCCTGTGCCGTGACAGGCCTTTGAAGGCGTGAGGCGCCAGGCCCCTCACGGCACTCGAGGGTCTTCAAAGGCACAGGGAGCGTCCTGTGTGCCCGAGGCTCTCCCGCCGGGCTCCCCGCCTCTCTGTCTGGAACCCTCCTTAGTCCCTGTCACTTCCTCTGTCACAGCCAGCCCCGCCTCCCTCTGGCTGCTCTCACCCACCACCCCATCTCCTCTGCTTTCCCGCCTCATCCTGTTCTGCTCCCCAGAAGACTCCCCCAGCCTCTCATCCACCCACGTCCATACTCGCAGACCAAGACTCCTACTCGCAGACAGGACCCCAAGGAGGGCCGCTGTCTCCACCTCCTGGCTGAAGGCCACCCTCCCACCTAAGCAGCACAGTCAGACCCCCAGCTGTGTGGCGTGGAGGCCACTCCTCTGCTCCTCCCCCTAAGTGGGTGGTTAGCTGCAGGTTTGGAGGAGACCCTGGAACCACCCCCACCCAGAGGGCGAGAGAGGGTGCCCCAGTGTCCCCCAGCTGTCTCACCTGGTCTCCCACTTTCTTGGGGGTAAACCAGAAAAGATAATCCACAGAGGCAGCTTGACACAGGCCCCCCACCTCACCTGCCCCCCACAGCCCCATCTCACTGAGTGACACGGCCTGGGGGGCTGAGCTGTCAGTCTGAGGCTCCCCTGTGCCTGGAGTCCCTCCCCCACCCCTCCACAGAGCGCTGCCCCGGTGCCTGCTGGGAGGAAGCCCCCAGCATGGACAGCCCCACGGAGGTTTTCTTTATCTTTTTTTTGTGTGTGTGTGGTACTGGGGGTTGAACCCAGGGCTTCGCGCCTGCATGCTCTGCAAGTGCTGGACCACTGAGCTGCACCCTCAGCCCATTTTTTTACTTTTTGAGACAGAGTCTCGCTAAGTTACACAGAGTGCCTCTGGTCTTGAACTTGCAATCCTCCTGCCTCTGCCTCCCAAGCAGCTGGGATTACAGGTGTGCGCCACCGTGCCCGGCTACCCAAGGAGGTTTTCACCCTCCACACCCTGATGAGAACACCCTGCCCAGAGTTCCTTGTCCTGCCCAGCAGTCTGCGGTGAAGCCACGGGAGGGGAGTGTTTGACACCCATCAAAGCGTTCTGGGGCAAAGTCACAATTCTGAGACTCAGTTTCTCCATCTGCAAAATGGGCTTATAGTGGCCCGCCCCTCCGGCTCTGGGTGGGGGTGAAGGTTGCCACCCGAGGCTGCTCCTTGGCACTGAGAGCAGCAGGTGAGAGGAGGGTGCTGGGGCCCTCAGCAGGGGAGGGACCCCTGGGAGGTCTCCCGGCCCTGACACCTGGCTCTGCGACCCTCTTGTCTCCCTGCAGGTGCCGCTGCGGGCTCCGCCTTCGGCAGTAAGTCCACCCACAAGGCTCTGAGTGTCCTGGAAAGCAGAGAGAATGCGGGGCTTGAGGGCCTTGGCCTGGCCTCTCTGCTCCCTGCTCAAATTCCACACCCATCTGCTTCTCCACCTCCTGCTCCTCCTCTGTGTCCTGCTGGGGCTTTGCTGTGGCCTCTGCCCAGCGCCTCCTTGGTTCTCCCCAGGAGCTTCATTAGTGCTGCTTTGGAAGGTCGGCCGGGCCTTTGCACCATGGTACCATCCCTGGAGCGGGGAAACTCCTTGCTTCCCCACCCCACAGGCCTCTTCCCATAGCCTGGTCAGGGCGGGCTCTCTCCTGCCAGGCAAGGAAGCAGGGACCCTCTCCGGCCCACCAGGCTGACTATGGGACAGCCTACCTGCAGGCAGCTCCTGCAGCCAGCCTAGACCACCCCAGGCTCTGGCCACAGGGCATGTCAGACTAGGGAGGCAGCATCTGCAGGATGACAGGGGCCCTGAGACCCCAAGAGGGTGAGGGCAAGGGTGGCTGGTGCCCCTGGGCTCTCAGCATGTCATCTTCCAGATGGCCCAGCGTGGGGCGGAGCAGGACAGCATTGTTGTTGTTGTTGTTAGGTGCAGTCAGTCGTGTCTGCCTCATAGCAACCCTCATAGGGTTTTCAGTGGCTGTTTCGGGGTTGCCTTGGGAGTGGGTTGCCACATCCTTCTCCCATTTTTGCGGTGCTGATAATCCAACTCTACTGAGCTAAATCCCAGCCCCCAGGACAGCGTAGCATCTCATTTAAACCTCGCAGCCTTCTCTCCCCAGGAGTGGTTTGCCCTCTGCTCTCACTGTCAACAGGAAACGGCTTGCTGTGTCAAACAGCCAGTGGGGGCAGGCCCCTAAGGTCGGAGGAGCTTCTGGGGCATGCTGTCGCCTTCCACCAGGGCTTTGTGGGACCACACCCTGTCCCACTGTCCCTCCGACCTGTGCTGCCCTCCTCTGGGATGCCAGTGGGTAGGGAGAGTGCCAGAAGGAAGCTGGACCCTGAAGGGGACGCTGGTCTGTGCAGCTGTCGTCCGAGTAAGTGGCTTCCGTGGGGTACCGTCACCCCGGTGGCTCCCCTACCCTCCCGTGCTTCTCTCATCTCTCACCAGGCTTCGGCAGGTCCTGGAAAGACCCAGCCCCCAAAGCCCCTATGGCCACTGTGGCCGTGAAGAGGGGCCCCACCACCTCTACCCCCTTGTCTACTGCCCAGGCCCCCACGTCCCCCAACACCCCACAGCCCCCAGGTGGGTACCCGAGGAGCCAGGAACCCTTGCCGCCTCCTCCCGCCTCTAGTCGTCCCTGCCTCCCTCAGCTCTGGGGGGCGCAGGCGCTTGTGCTGTAGAGTAGAAAAGCTTGCACCCTAGAGCTGCAAGGACACGGCCCGAGGGGGCCCCGGCCTTCTGAGGCAGCCTGCCACCGGGCCCCAGCCAGGGGACCCAGGCGTTGGTTTGAGGTCCCAGAATCGTCTTCCTCCTGCTCTTCAAGGCATTGCTGGGAAGGGCCTTGGGATCAGTGTGGCTGCAGGGACAGAGGTGGCAACAAGGCCACCCTGACATTCAGTCGAAGCGGGGGGCCTTGTCTCCCGGCCTCGCTCCTGCCCCTGGGGTCCCTCTGTGGAACCGGCTTAGGCTCCGCCCCCACCTGGCCATCGGGGGCAGGAAGGACAGAGCAGGGTTAACGGAAGAGCTGAAGGGAGGCTCTGGAGTCCGTGGGCCGCTGGGCACCGGGGGGCAGATGCCCGGCGGGCTGGAGCTGCAGCTGGGCTTGGGAGCCTCCTTGACTCGGCTGCCGCTTCTGAGGTGGGGTTTGTGCTAATGAAGGCGTGGGGCACTGGGGTGGCCCTCTGGTCTCACCTGGACTCACCTGTGGAGCCCTGCCAGGCCCAGCCCACTGCAGATTCCAGGAGTTTGGAAAGACTCATCCCCCCCCCCCCCCGCCCCGAGGGTGAGAACAGGCTGGGGGGCAGGGCATTCCTCCTGGCCCCCCAGCACCCCCACGCGGCCCCTGTGCTGCAGAAGGCCCTGGCCCTTCCTTTCTGATTAGACAGGACCAACGTCCCTCCCGCAAGGACAGGAGACATATGTCAGGGTGGAGACCTCTCAGCAGCGGGGGAAGGCTGTGCCTTCAGGCCTCTGTCCCTCCATGTGCCAGGAGGATGAGCAGTCACGGGTGGGGTGAGTGCCTTGCAGAGGGCTGTTTGACCAGCCTGGCAGCCTCAGCTCCCGCCTCCCCACCTCCTCGTTCTCTCTGCCCCCTTCCTTTCTGTGGGAGGCATGAGCAGGGGCAGCCAGAAAATGGGAGGAGTTCGGGGGGCCTTCTGGCCCAGGATCCTTCCTTAGGGTGTAGGGTGGGGTTATTCTGAGAATTCTGGGACTCAAATATTTAGTAAGCTGTCTCTTGAGCCTGGGGTGGGCAGACAGGAGCAAAAATAGACATGGATGGGAGGGGGTGCTCTTTCTGGTCCCCCCAACCCCACCCCGGTGCACAGGAGCCTGAAGTCCATTTCCATTGTACCTCTGATTTGGCACTGGGGGTACAGAGCAGATTGCAAAGCTATGAGTTAAAGATAAAAAGACAGCCAGGCCCTGTGGTGCACGTCTATAATCCAGCGACTCAGGAGACCGAGGCAGGAGGATCTCAAGTTAGAGGCCAGAGGCAGCCTCCGTAATTTAGCGAGAGCTGCCTCAAAATAAAAACGGGCTGGGGGTGCAGCTCAGTGGTGGAATACTTGCAAAAGCATGCATTTTTGCATGAGACCCTGGGTTCAACCCCCAGTACTAAAAACAAAAACAAACAAACAAAAAACCATGAAGAGACAGGGGCCTGAGTAGTGACTCTAGAGCGTGAGGTTTGAGCTGTGAGAGTTCCCAGGCCCCAGGCAGCGAGTGGGAGAGTGGGAGGCACTGGGTCCCTCCAGGCTCAACAACAGACAGACAGGGAGGACACCAAGTTCTGCCGGGCACGGGACGCTGAGGAAGAGGCAGCTCCCAGGCCACAGCCAGTGGCCTGAGCCATTCATGTCAGGGGTGCTCATCCCTGTAGCAGCTGACGCTGGTGCCTGGAGCCCCCATTGTCCCTGGAGCCCCCAGCCGTGATGACAGCGTCCCGGGTGGTGGAGGGCTAAGCTCTCCGAGCCATCCAGGCTGTTATTTTCCCCCATCCCACAGGGAAGAGATTAAGGCTCAGGAAGAAGCAGCTGGGGTTATGCTATGCAAATCATACCTCAATAAAGCTGTTTAAAGAAAAGAGAGAAAAAGGGAAGAAAAGAGAGAAGCGCCGCTCTAGGGACCGGGATCCCAAAGATGAGGAGGCTGGGCTGGAGTTCAGGGCTCACCTGCTCCAGCCACCTCCTGCCCCCTGGCCCGGGGGCTACTGCCCTGGGGCTCCAGGCACTGAGAAGTGATGCCACTTTCCAGGCCCCAGTCCCGAAGGAGCAGGCGGGGCCTCTCTCTGGCCTTGGCACGTGACATAGGCCCCCAGGGTATGTTCATCCTGCCCACCTGGGAGTGTGCCTGGAGACCCCCGCTGGCGGCTGTCCTTCCCCAGAGTCCTGGCTCCCAGAAAGGCCCTGAGCCTCCCTGGGCGCCTTCCAACAGGTGTCTTGGCCTCTCTGGCCGGAGTCCAGCTGGGTGCCCAGCCCCTGGCCTAGACGTGCCCGCCCCTGCCAGTGTCAGGCTGTCTAGAGGGCAGCGGCAGGCGGCGGGAGCCCGCTAATCCTTCAGCTCGCCTGTGGAGGGGGGAGCCGGGCTCCAAAGAAAATCGCCTCCAGGGCTGCCTTTACCTCGGCGCTAATTAAGCCCTTGCCAATTTGGGTCCTGCAGCCCCGTCTCCTCATTGAACACCACATTAATGTCAATTTGATGTCCAAAGGCTCCCGGCTCCCCGGGGGAAGTCTCCCGCACTTTTCAGCCGGTGGATTTTCTTTGTTTCCTCCTCACCCGTCGAGGGTAATCTCTCTCAGAAGCAGGAGACCGAAGCCCTCTCTCCTGGCCCTCTGGGCTTGGCCTTTGAATTCGCCACAGCCTGCGCTCCTGCTGGGGGTCCAGTTAGTCTGGGAAATGAGCGCTGTGGCCCGGGGAGTGGGGAGCGTCTCCTGTCAGGTCACTGGGGAGGATGAGCTCAAGGCAGATGTCAGGGGTGGAAGGGCCGTGGTCAGGGGTGGGAGACAGACGGTAAAAGATACCCTGCTCCCCAGGGTGGGCTGCGCAGGAAGCCTTCCAGGACCCTTCGGGACCCATCTGGTATCTTGGCCAGGGTACCCCCCCATCCTGCCTTAGCAGAGAGGTGTGGGTGCAGATGTGGCTCTAATGGCCCTTCCGTGTCAATGGGAACCACATAGGGAAGGAGGGTCCCCAAACTCAGGGTCCCACTAAAGAAAGGACAGCCCCAGGCATGCAGATTCTCAGGCAGGGGCCCCCCTCCAGTCTGGCTTCATGTGTGTGCACCCCTAGAGGCTGCAGTAGTGTAGACACTGCCTCTGTGGTGGATCTGGACTCAGGGCTTTTAGCTAGTGTAGACACAGCCTTGCTATCTTGCTGCTTCTTTCTTCTAAGCGGCTGCTGGGGACCTGGGGGTGTCACCCTTCACGTGACTGGGTTTCTTCTCTTCTTCCTCCCAAGAGTGGACCAAGCCATCTGCGGCTGCCCTTCCTGGGGAGGGCCCCGGCTGGCCCCTGCTGTCCTCCAGTGCAGAAGGTATGGGGGCAGGGCCTGCGACAGGCCCGACGCCCCGCCAGCCCCCTCTGTAGTGGAGATAGCAAGTGTGTCTGGTGGGGACCTGGACTGGGAGCGGGGCCCAAGAACCAAGGAGGATTAGGGAGACTTGGAGAGCTCAAGGGGAGGGGGCCCCCTTCCCCCCCTGCTCCGAGAGGTCAGTGTGACCTCACAAAACCCTCCCCACCTTACCCTCCCCACCTTGCCCTCCCGGGGCTTCGGAGCCGGTTAGTAAAGACGCGGCTCCTCATTTCAGGAACCCTCTCCCTCCACCACCCTGGGTCCCAGGCCACCTGAGCAGCGGGGGGAGCCCAGAGAGGCAGCAGATAGATGGGCCTGGAGGAGGGTAGCTGTAAGAAGCTGGAGAGACAAGGTGGCACATTGCCAGTGGCTGCAACAGCCCGGGCGAAGTCTCGGCAGTGAGCCCGACAGAGTTCACAGTGTGCCACTTAAGCATGCAGAGGGACTGTGGGAGGGACCTAGCAAGAGCCTCGTTTGTCCCCCGAGGGGCAAGACCCACGGGGTGGTCTTGCCTGTAGTCACAGACAGACACACGGGCCGGCCTGGCTCGCCCAGGAGGGAAGCTGTCCTGGCCCCAGCTCACCTGTTCCTGGCCTGTTGTCCCTGCTCTAACCACCCCTGCAGCCCCAGCTAGGAGCAGCCCACAATTCTCGAGGGGCAGAGGTGAGGGTGTCTTGGAGGCCCCCTACCCCAGGGGGTCCTCTCTAGTTACAGGCGAGCCCAGCCAGCTGCAGCCCTCATTTCCTTGCCACGGACCCTCTGTGGCTCCACAGAGTCCCAGGGGGAAGCAGAGGCTGTGACGCTCCCGGGACAGTGGCGTGCTCCCTGCCAGATGTGGGTCTTGCCCCAGCTGCCTGCATTCTTGGCTTGACGACACTTGGGAGTCAGAGTCCAGAGATGGCAAAGGACTCCATTTTGTTGGAGCAGGGAGCTGGCTTCAGACAGGGAGAGGGGCCAAAGGCTTTAATGCCGGGCTTAATGCGCAGGGCAGTCTGGAGGGAAGGAAGGGCAGGAGCACAAGGATGTGCTAAGCACGCGTTCCGCATCTGCAACGGCCTCTGCAAGAGTGGGTAGAGAAGGCATTTGGGGACCAATCCAGCAGATGGGGAGATGATCTCAGAGGGACCAGAGGCAGGGCTGGCTGGGCTATGTCACCTCCAAAAGATGTTTTAACCCCTGGCTCTGCGAGGAGCCTGGCTCCCCACCGGAGGACCATATGCTCGGAGTGGCCTGTCCCTGCCTGAAATCTGAAAAGGTGACAAGGCTGCCCTAGGGCTGCCCTGGGGCACTCAGAAGTCTTTGTGCAGCTTCCCTGGGTCCAGACGGCCTGCCCTGAGCCAGCGGACCACGCAGATGAAAGGGCGTGTTTCTCATCTCTCCAAGCTGTGGGCTCTGCCACTGCTGTCCCTGCCCCTGCCAAGGGCTCCAAACTTTTCCAGCTCAAGCCCAAATCTCCTCAAGTGATGCCCATTGAAGAATTCCAAGGTAAGAGGAAGGCCCCGGGCCGGGCCGCCCTCACCGACTCCTCTTCCCACCTCCACTGGGGAGAAGAGATGCCGCCTCCCGCCAGCTCCGTGAACTCTCTCGGAATAGCTGGGTCAAGGTTAAGCTGCAGCTTCCCCTCTGGCCCTCCGGCCCCAAGGGAGCTGGGAGCAGGAATGAGTCAGAAGCCAACCTGGGCCCAGTGGGCAGGTGCACAGCAGGCCGTGCACTGCCAGAAATAGCCTGTCCTGGCTCCCCTGGGAAGCAGGGCCCCCGGGTCATCTTGGTCAGAGCAGAATCTGGGACACTCGGGTCACAGATGCCGCTCTTCGGAGCACCGGGAAGATGCTTTGCCTCCTCGCTGTGCCTGGCAGGGTGTGGTGAAGCAGGCAGGCCCAAGGGGGCCATGGGTGTGAAGCCCCGTCCTCTGCCCCGGGCCACGTCTCATCGGCCTTCCTATGGGGTCTCCCACCCGTGACCACCGAGGCTGTTGGGTAGCCCCTCCCTCTCCCATCACAAGAGAGGGGGGATCCCCTAGAGATGAACACACAGATGGGATGGCCTCAGCGTGGCTCTCATCCTTCCTCCTACCTTTCTTGTTGGGTGGCACGCGGGTGGCTGTCCTTTAGGAGGAAGGACAAAGGACAGCCCTTCTGGCAGCAGGGAAGGTGGCCCGCCTCGTCAAACCCTGCTGCTCTGCAGTCAGGGCACCCACCTCCACTCCCCGGAAGCCTGGCCCCAGGCAGCCATGGTTGCAGGGTGGGGGGCAGGCCTAGGAACCACGTGTGGGAGGGGCTAGAGAAGGCCCCACCCACAGTGGCGCATGATGGCTCTCAGGCCCCAGGAGCAGTGAGAGTCGGAAGCCAGGTGGGACCAATGGGAGCCGAGGAGGTGCCTGGAGTCCTGCAAAAGCCAGTGCTCTGGTGCCAACCAAAGTTGTGGGCAGCTCAGTCTAGTAAGAATGGGCCCCGGAAGGACAGGAATGGTGGGCAGTTTCCCCCCCCGGCCTTCTTCCAAAGCAGCACGGGGAAGAAGCTCCTGGCCCTCTCTGTCCCGCCCAGCACTCATGCATGCGGTCATCCATCCATCGGGCCCCCTAGGAGGCTGTGGCGAGCGCAGAACCCGGGTGCTGCCGTCTCCGAGCGCAGTCTGTCTGCACGACGCCATCCGCCGTGCATGAACCACTTTCTGATCACCCTGGCATGCAGGCGTCCTTCAGAGAGCACTTTGCCCTGGCCCTGGGGAGGTGCCACAGGCACCGCCAACAGCCTCCCTGGTTTCCTGCCTGCAGCAAACTCAGGGGTCGGCCTGGCTCTCCAAGAAAGGAGGCTTCCCCGGTTTTTTGGGCTCAAAGCTGGCAGGCCCAGCTCTTCCCAAAGGCCACAGGAAGTGGTGTGAGGCCCAGGTCCTTCTCCGGAGACGTCCCCCACCCTTCCCTGCATGTCCCGGGGTGGGCCCTCCTCCTCCTCCCCATGCCTCGGTTTCCCGAAATGCTCACCGGCTGCTGCTGTTTCTCTCGCTTGGCTGGCCCAGACTGCGAGTGCTACGGCCACTCCAGCCGCTGCAGCTACATCGACTTCCTGAACGTGGTGACGTGCGTCAGCTGCAAACACAACACGCGCGGCCAGCACTGCCAGCACTGCCGCCTGGGCTACTACCGCAATGGCTCGGCGGAGCTGGACGACGAGAACGTCTGCATTGGTGAGCGGCGTGGGCGGCGTGGGCTGGGTCTGGAGACCCCTGCGTCGGAACCAGCTGGGGAGGTGAGGAAACCTCCAGGCCCAGGCCCCCTCCAGCGGGGTCTCTCTGGGGACGGAAGCCACTGGACCTGCTCTGGCAGCCACAGCCCATGCTGTTCTTCCTGCAGGCGCTGGAGAGGCAGCGCCCCTAGCTGGAGGCAGAGCCTGGGTTCTAGAGTTTGCCTTGCTGTGTGTAGGTGGGCAAGTCCCTTCCCCTCTCTGGGCTCCCACTGTAACGTCAGCAAGTGGATCAGGCAGAAGGTTTCCAACCCACCTCTGTTGCTCAAACTTTCCTTCAAATGCTAGACAGGCGTGGTGGCACACACCTGTAATCCCAGTGGCTTGGGAGGCGGAGGCTGGAGGACCGCAAGTTCGAGACCAGAGGCAGTCTGTGTAATTTAGTGAGACCCTGTCTCAAAAAGTAAAAAAAAAAAAAAAAGGGGGGCTGAAGGTGTAGCTCAGTGGTCCAGCACTTGCAGAGCATGCAAGCTCAAGGCCCTGGGTTCAACCCACAGTACCGAAAAAAAAAAAAAAAAAAAAAACTTTCCCTCAAATGCTTTACAAGCAGAGGTTCAGCTTAGAAAGCTGCCCGGGCACCAGGAGGCACCTGGTCTGCTTTCTCCAGTGCCCTGCCCCAGGACTGGCCTTGAGTTGTTGTTGTTGTTAGGTGCCGTCGAGTTGGTATCCAACTCATAGCGACCCTCATAGGGTTTTCAATGGCTGACTGTTTGGGGATTGCCTTGAGTAGAGAAGTCTATGTGGTCCATTCAGCCTGGCGGCCCCATTGCCCTTACGCCCCGCCCCCAGGCCGGCTCTGGCGCGCCGAGGAGAGGCTGCTGCACAGCTGGAGCTGTGGGTCTGAATCACAGCAGCAGCCTTCAGATAATTCCATCAACGCTAAAGTCATCGAAACAGGATTGTGCTGCCACTGTCACTTGCGGCCCACTACAGGGACAGGGCAGGGCCTCTGGATCCCATCAGGGGTGCCTCTTTCTCTCCCTGTCTCTGCCCCCAACCCCAGGCCTAGCACTCTGGGGAAGTGGGGTACTCACCCCCTCCCACAGAGGGAGGTGGGCTGCAGGAGGGGTGGGTTTCTAGGCTGCTGCTCTCCCCGCCCTACAGGGCGCCACACACACCCCACGGCCTCCTGGACAGATGCTGGGTGGCCCTGGGTGAGGCAGTCAGACTCAGCTTTCCACGTCTGGGAAGGATCAGGACCTTCCAGGTGCCCAGAGAGAGGAAGGGACCGGCCCAGGCCACACAGCACGAGGGCCAGCAGGTGGCTGCCGGGAAAGGAAGACAGCCTTCCCTGGAGATCTGGGCACCCCGGCAGTCCCACGGCCGCCCAGCCGCGGGCTCTAGCGTACACGGTGTGGAGAGCCCCACCCCGAGCCCGGCTGGGAGGGACGAGATGCAGGGGGTTCGGGTCGCCGCGGGCAGCGCCCCCGGGTCCGCCCTGACCACGCGCCCCCGCGCACGTTGTCCACCCAGAGTGTAACTGCAACCAGATCGGCTCCGTGCACGACCGCTGCAACGAGACGGGCTTCTGCGAGTGCCGCGAGGGCGCGGTGGGGCCCAAGTGCGACGACTGCCTCCCCACGCACTACTGGCGCCAGGGCTGCTACCGTGAGTGCGCCGGTGCCGGTGGGCGGGGCGTTGAGGCGGGGCCCAGCCGGTGGGAGGGGAGGGGCCTGGCGCAAACAGGGGCGTGGCTTGATCAGGACGGGGTGGCGGGCGGGGCCTCGCGGTGGTGGGCATGGACCTGGGAAGTGGGCGTGGATTCGGGTTGTTTTGTGGGGCTGGTGGGCGTTAGCGGGGGAAGAGGTGAAGACCTGGCGGGGGCCGGAGGAGCAAGACAGCGCCAGCCTCAGGCCGAGGGCGCCCCGGGATCAGGAGCGGGTGGAGGCCGAACAGCAGGTGCGCGGGAGACCTGCGCCGAGGTCGAGGCAGCAGCAGAGGCTGCGGTCGCCTGCAGGGGCGACCGGGCCAGGTGTCGCCAGCCTAGCAGGGCTCTCTCTCGCCAAGCGAGCTTCCCGAGCTCTGGGGTCCCCACGTGCTCACCTGGGACCCCTCCGCCCCGCAGCCAACGTGTGCGACGACGACCAGCTGCTCTGCCAGAACGGCGGCACCTGCCTGCAGAACCAGCGCTGCGCCTGCCCGCGCGGCTACGCCGGCGTGCGCTGCGAGCAGCCGCGCTGCGACCTCGCCGACGACGACAGCGGCCTGGACTGCGACCGCGCGCCCGGGGCGGCCCCGCGCCCCGCCACCCTGCTCGGCTGCCTGCTGCTGCTGGGGCTGGCCGCCCGCCTGGGCTGCTGAGCCCGCTCGGGGGACCCGCGCCCGGACGCCGGGCGGCGACAAGGGTGCGGCCGAGCTGCTCCCAGGTGCTACTCAGCAGAGTCCCCCCTGCCGCCCCGGCCCGCCTCCGCGCGGCGCCTCCCCGCCTGGCCCTGCGCTCTCTGCGCACCAGGGGGCGCTGTGGGGCGCTGGCCCGGAGGCCTGCAATTCTCTCTCTTTTTTTTTTTTTCTGTTGTATTACCCGTCGCCTTTATCCTTTTTTCTTTCCTTTTCCTTTTCTTTCTTTTTTCCTTCCTCTTTTTCTGGCGGCGAGACAGGGGGGTTGGAGAAACACCGCTCCCCGGCAGCCCCACGTCCTGCCCCTCACCTCACATTCACAAGACTGTTGCAGACTCCCAGCTAGGTCCCTGACTCGCCACCAGCCAGCGGACCGGAACTCCAGCTGCCTACAACTCTAGTCGCAGACTTGATTCTCTTTTATATTCTTTATTTTTCTTTGCAACCCACCAGGCTCCTCCAAACCCACGGAGGCCTGGTGGCCGGGAGCTCCCCGTCTTCGGGAGCGGGGAGAGAGAAGGGTTGTAGAGGACTATTTCTGTTTGGCTCCACCGTTCCCCTGTAAGGAGAGGGCCGGGAGGTGGTCGCCGCTGGTGGCTGACGGTGTATAACCCGACAGAGTATAAAGAGTGCTCACTGCTGCCTCCTGGGCCTGATTTCTTTCTGTGTGGGTGGACTCCGGGCAGGTCTGGTGTTTACAGGACCCCACAAAATAGCCTTGAAGAAACGAGGTCCCTCCCTATCGGGTCCACCACCTCCCCAGGCCATTCTGTGCATTAGAGCAGTGGGTTTGGCCGGCAGGGCCATGTCACCCCTTGGCCAGACTGCAGGGACCACGTGGTAAGAGGGACACCAAACTCAGAGGTTGTCACCTGTTAACCCCCCCAAAAATTGAGTGTTTTGGCATTTTGCCACAGAAGCCCAAGAGAAATGGCACGGAGAACTCCCCCAGAGGCTGAGTCTGCTGCTCTGATTTGTAATCCGTGTCCGTGGTGGAGTGTGCTGTTTCAGACCTGTTGGTCAGGACCCTCAAGTCCAGGGGCAGGTTACACAGAACACTCACCGGCTACCTGGGCCACTGGCTGCCTGGCCACAGCCCCCTGCTGGCCAGAGTCCCGGGGTGGACACTGCAGGGAACCCCACCCAGCAGGTCACTCTCTGCTTCCCCTCCCCTGAGTACCAGGGAAAGGGAGGGGAAGGGGCGAGGCCGCTCCTAAGAATCCAGGGTGTGTCAAATTTGGGGCCTTGTTACCTGCGGCCCTAGCAGGTCTCCACGGCCTGGCTCAGTGTCTCCAGCCCTTTGGGGTCACTTTCGATCCTGCTTGCTTTGAGAAGGTCCGGCTTCCCCTCCTTACTTTTGATCTCTGGGCAGCCGGGTGGCCCCTGGCTTCATTCCTCATTGCTCCTAGTTAATCCCGGCACTGACTTCTGCCAACTGCCATCACTTTTTCCAGGTTGGGGCGCTCAGACCTGGGTCCTTTGCTCAAGTCCCCAAAGCAAAGCTAAGACGGAGCTGAACAAAACTCAGCCTTAGCAAGAACAAGATCTCAACACCGAAGGCTGGGGAGCTGCCACTGGATAGCAAACATGACCGAAGCTCAATGCTGCCCCCTAGTGGTCCTTCTCAGCACCGCTCCAAACCCCAGCCCTGGGCGGCAAGGCTCAGCTCCCAAGCCCCAAAGAAGTGCCTGCTGTCAGGTCCCCAGGTCCCCATGGGTTCCCCAGCTCCAGACTCACCTTCCTGTTAACAGAACCCCACTTAGAGGGGCCCAAAGGGCCCAGGTAAAATGAAACACATCTCTGGGGCTCCTTGTGGATGGGAGTGGACACATAGCACGTCTGGCCAATGACATGAGTAGGAGTGGGTGGATGGGGGTCCAGAAAGCTCCTAAAAGCCGATCACCTGCCTGCCACCCCCACAAAATCTCAGTTGGCCATGTGTTGGGCCCTGACTCTCCTCGCCTGGTCCTCACCCTGGTGTTCAGTCTGCAGGGTGAGGGCAGAAGCAATTGGCACCCCTTGGGACGGTGGAGCCAGAAAGCAGAAGTTGGCTCCCTGAAGACCTAGCTGAGCCCAGGTCGCCAGCCTGGGCTGCTGCCTGCACTTCTGAATGTGTGAGAAGAAATGTGAGCCAGGCACAGTGGCGCACACCTGTAATCCCAGTGACCGGGGAGGCAGAGGCAGGAGGATCGCAAGTTCGAGACTAGAGGCAGTCTGTGTAATTTAGCGAGAACCTGTCTCAAAAAGTGAAAAAAAAAAAAAAGGGCTGGAGGTGCAGCTCAGTGGTACAGCACTTGCAAAGCATCCACGCGTGAAGCTGTGGGTTCAACCTCCAGTATTGAAAAAAAAGAAAGAAAAGGAAAAAAAGAAAGAAAGAAAGGATGTGCTCAAACAGTTCCTAAGTTCCAGGTCCTTCTGGCTTGACCTCTAGGCCTCCAAGTCGCTGAGGCCAGAGAAGCTGCAGCTCTCTGCCCACAGCATGAACAAAACCTGGACACCTGCTAGCACTCAGGCTGTGGACATCGCCAGTGCCCTCCAGAACAGGACCTGCTTCTACTGTTAGTGGGGGCGCAGGAGGAAGGCTGACGAAAACCCACCTTCCTCCCCCTCATTGGGTATTGGAATAGGAAGGAGGGGGCCCCGTCCTCAGAGCCACACACACAGTCAGATGTCCGATCCTCACCCTCGAAGCAGAGCAGAAGGGACGCAGTGTGTGGATTTGTGAAAAGATCTGTTAAGGAAAGGGGACGGAAGCCTAGCCTGGGGGGGGGGCCGGAAGCACAAATGCCGTCACATTGCCTGAGGTGAGGGGTCCCCTGGGGCTGCTGCAGTGCAGAAGGGGGTGGCTGGCAGCTGCTGACAGGCTAAGGTAGTGGCCGTGGGGGTGTCGGGGCCCGTCCTGCTACATACGCCCTTTTATGTCACCTGGCTGCCTCCCCCGTGCTCAGGAGGGGTCTGGGAGGGGATAGGTCCTGACAGCCGGCAGGCATCTGCTCCGTCCTCCCTGACTCCTGTCGCAGGGCTCTGCTGTGTCAGCATCCCTGGGACCGTCTGTGCGAGCAAAGGGGCAGTGGAGTGCGTTGTAAGTCAGAGTGGCAGCCCGGGTCCCTGCGGACGCAGCGCGGGCCCTGACCTCGGCAGGAGGGTGGAGGGAAAGCTGCCAATGGCCATTTGGAAGAGGCTGACATCTTCCAGACCGCAGGGAGAAGGAGAAAACAAGGTCAGCGGAGCCAGCAGGCGCAGACCGGCCTCTTCTCCCTGTGCTCCTTTGTCCCCAGAGCCCGCTTCACAGCTGCCGGGGTCATAGCTGCCACCCTTGGGGGCCATGCATGCCTTAGGGCCTTAACCCCGCCTTTCACCCTGGCCCGAGGCTGTTGACCATGGGGGCTGGACGGTCCTTTGTGGAGGGGATGGGGGCGTCCTGCGCACTGCAGGATCTTTAGCAGCTCCTCTGGCTTCACTGTGGCTACTGGACACCATCAGCTCCTCCTCCCCACTTGTGGCATCCAGAAGGGCCTGGGCATTTGCCAAGCTGGGGGCAGAACTGCCCCCATTGAGAATCACTGCCTTAGGAAGAAGGGCTGCTTCTGCCCATGTTACAGAGGGGTAAGTGGAGGCTAACGCCTGCAGCCATAGCCCTGTGGCATTCGATCCTGTCAGATCTCGGAAGCTAAGCAGGGTCGGGCCTGGTTAGTCCTTGGATGGGAGACCACATGGGAACACCAGGTGTTGTAGGCTTGGGAGGAGGACCTGGCAACCCACTCCCAAAACTCAATCCACCACTGAAAACTTTATGAACGGCAGAGAAGTACTGACAATAGTGTTTTGCCTGTTATACGTAGGGTTGCTGTGAGTCGGATACCGACTCAACGGCACTTAACAACAACAACAACACAAGTGGAAGCTAAGATGGGGAAGTAACTTGCCTGGGTCACGGTGCTAAGAAACAGGGGCAGGATCGCAGCCAGGGCTGCCTGAGCCGGTGTTTAAGCCCCATGCAAGCAAGCATCCCCCCCCCCCCCCCCCCGCCAGGGCCACCTGCCCCAGCTGGCCTGTGGGCCTCCTCTCGCCCACCTGCTTCCCTGTGCCACCCCTGCAGTCAAGGCAGGCTGAGCAGGGAGCCCTGGGGAGCCGGGCTTGGTGCTAATGGCTGTGTAGCCACGGAGGGTGATGTCTCCCAAGCATCTCTGTGACCGGGTGGCCCTCCCCCCACCATTCCCCCCTAAGTAACCAGGATTGCTGCGCTGACGCTCCTGCCTCCTCCATGAGGCGTTGATGAGCATCTGGGGAGCGTCTTCCCAGGCTTGGGAGGCGTGGGGGCCCCGTCCCCTGCAGCCCATGACAGCTCACCTCGGCTGGAAGAGCCAAGGGCAAAGGCCCCGGAAAGAAAAGCTTTACTTATTTTTCCTTTTGAAAGCACACATCACAACTTGCAGGGAAGTTAGAAGATACAGAAAAGCGAACTAATAATTTGCTTTTCATTGAGGCAGGGGTCTGAAACTCAATCCTACTGAGTGCTGGGATTCTAGGCCTGTACGCCCACACCAAGCTAGCAATAATTAAGATTATCTACCACCTGCCATTCCCAGCTAATAACTGTGAATGCTTCCTGGTAGAGATTCCTAGTATTTCCATAGATAAATCCTCCACACAGGTGTTGCCTCCCCACCCACCTCAGCCTTTGTTAATCTTGTGTACTGAGCGAAGTTTGACCATGTTTTCAATTTTGGTTTGTTTTTGAGGTGGAGGCTCATTACGCTACCCAGTCTGGTCTTGGGCCAGATTCAAGCGATCCTCCTGCCTCAGCCTCCCCAGTGGCTGGGAGGACAGGCACACACCACTGCTCCCAAGTCTTTTTACTTTTGATTTTTAAATTTTTGGAGGGTTACAGGAATGATGTTTTGATACACGTATACAATGTATAGTGATCAAATCAAAGTTATTAGCATCTCTATCTCTTCAAACGTTTATCATTTCTTTGTGCTGGGAACACTCAAAATTTTCTCTTCCAGCTATTTTGAAATACGCCGTGAATGATTAGCTGCAGTCACCTTGTGTGCCATGTATGGATCACTAGAACCCACTCCTCCTGTCTAACAACCTTGACAGTTCTTAGTCCAAGGAACCTCACAGTGAGGCTGAGATAGGACTTGGTAGATAAACCCATTTTATAGCTGGGCACACTGAAGCTCCAAATGTGTCCTGGCCAGGGACCCTAGCTCCAAGCCCCATAAAACAACTCCTGATTTAAGCAGTGAGGAGATTGTACAAAGGATCATGGGACCCACAGACACGTCAGGAGAGCCAGGTGAGAGGAAGGACAGCCAGCGGGGGCCCAGGGGACTGCCTCCCCCTCGGCCTGCCTCCCTCTGGCCTCCCCTAACCCCAGGCCTACATCGTGTGCCCACCACTTTGCATCCAGCATTCCCTGTTCCAGATGGGGAGGGGGCTGTCTTTCCCCAGCCAGAGGAAGGAGACAAAGAAAGAATGCCTGTCCAGCACAGAGTGGGTGTGCCAGCTACCCGGGGTCACACAGTCAGGGAGAAGCAGAGACCTGTATGCAAATGAGCTCCCTTCCCCAAGCTGGTCACCCTGAGCAGTATAGCAGTCCGCCTTCTCCCTTGATTGTATTTTTCCAAACAATGGCCTCATCTTATACACATCTCTCTTTGGGCAGCTGAATAAAATTGCGCACTATGTTCAGAATATCACAGGTCTTTCTAATTAATTCATTTATTTATTTCTGCCTTACTGGAAGATTGAATCCAGGGCCTCATGCATAGGTTCCAGGTGCGCTACCACTGAGATGCACCCCAATCTCTTATTTAATTTTGTTTTTGTTTATTGTATCTGTTTGAGACGGAGTCTCACCAAGTCACACAGGCTGCCTCTGGCCTGGAACCTGCGATCCTCCTGCCTCCACCTCCTGAGTGTCTTCAATTACAGGCAGGTGCCACCACGCCCAGCGCTAAAGGAGGTCTTTTAAAATAAAAGAAGGATTCAAACCCTTGTCTTTTCATTTTATGCCTAGCCTCTGCCTCTCTTCATCCAGCCCTATCTGCTGGGCAGCGGGGCTCCAGTTCTGGACAGCGCCACAGGGTCTGGCCAGGCCCCAAGCTCCTGTGACTGTGACACAGTCTCACAGGGGCAGGCGCGGGGCTGGGAGCCTGCAACAGCCAGGTGGCTTCCAGCCTGAGGATGCTCCGTGGCTGAATGAGGTGCCTCAGGACACAGCCAGGAGCAGTCAGGAGAGGCCCCAGCGCGGGGAGGCAGTACCTTACACAGCTGACCCGGTACCCATGTGGCTGCCGTCAGGGATGGGTTGCTCTAAAGGCAGAGGCAACGGTGAAGAAGATCGGGGTTCTGGAATCTGACCACCGGGCAGGTCCTTGAACCACTTACCAGCTGTGTGACCTTGAGCAAGTTACTCAGTCTCTCTGTGCCTCCATCTTCTCCTCTATGAAATGAGACACTAAAAAGAGTACTGGGCGGGGGTGGTGGTACACACCTGGAATCCCAGCACTCCAGGGGCAGAGGCAGGAGGATCCCAGCCAGGTGGAGGCCAGCCTAGTTTACTTAGTGAGGCAGCTGGGGCTACATAGAGAGACCTTGTCTCTAAATAAATAAAATAAAACAAAATCATTAATTAAAATGAAAAGTAGAAATAGTACTGACATCCTAGGGCCAGCATGGGGAGTAAACGAGTTAATCCTCACAGGGTTTAGAATGATACGTAGCATAAAGTAAGCCATCAACAGGTGTCTAGGCTGTCACTACCCCTCCTCCCCAGCACCTGCCACGTGGAGCCCATTACTTGCACAGATCGCTCCCTTCCCTCTTCCCTCCTTCCCTCACCTGAGCACCACAGGGAACCAGGCAGAGTCCGCCCCACCCTGTCTTCCCACCCTTCCCCCTGCTTCAAACAGTAAGGGGCTGCCCAGCTTTGGTGCCAGCCAGGTCCCCGCCCCACCCCACCCCACCCCCTCGCGTGGCCCTGGGTGCTTCGGGCAGTATGCGCTCTGCCTGCTCCGCCCAGGGCCCAGCCCCGCCCAGGACTCAGCCCCGCCCAGGGCCCAGCCCCGCCCGGCCCAGAACAACCCTAGGAAGAAGGAGGCTGGCAGGTCAGGAGAAATGGGGTGGGGCTGGGACAGGGCGGGACCAGGAAACGGAGCCCCTGGAAAAGGGTCTCCCCATGCAGCAGGGCCTGTGGGCGCCGCTGGCCACGCCCCTGCCTCGGATTCCCGCGCCCAGGTAAGTGCACCGGGCCTCTTTGTGCGGCCACCCGGTTGGCTTTGAGGCTCCTTCGCAGTGTCTTTTTGCGCCCCTCGTCCCCTCCAAGGCCGTCCCCAAATGGGTCTGGAGGGCCTGGGGCCTGTTCCCCAAGGGCCTTGAAGGCCGGGCCCAGATAGCAGAAGCCTGCAGGGTGGCCGTACACGTGGCCGGCCCGAGCATAGGCGATGGGGCTTCACAGCCTGGGCCAGGCGCGGGATGCTGGGGACAGAGATTTGGGCAGTGGCTTTGTCTGGGAAGCAGCTTTGAGCTGAGCTGGGGCCCAGGATGCCTGTCCTTGCGTTTCCAGGCCTGGGAGGAGGGCACAGAGAGTGGCCCGTGTGGTCCCAGGTACCTAAGAATTTCAAGCCTTCCACCACGTGCCAGTCTAGGGCCCACACCTGCTCGAAAGGCCAGGTTCAATGAGCGTCCTCGGACTCCTCAGGAGTGGGCTGCCGGGTCCTTCTCCCTCCTCTGTCTGAGTCCAGAAGCTCAGCTGAACCCTGTCTGCCATGGGTGGCCCCGCTGGTATCTGAATACCACTGGCATAGCTTTCAGCATCACAGCCACCCGCAAGCCCCCACAGCACAATAAGCTGATGGACACATGAGGGCGTGGGCCAACCGGGGCCTGAAGTCCGGCTCACCCTGCCTCCACTGGCCAAGGCTGGCAGGGTGCGCTGCGCCCTCCTCAAGGCCGGAAGCGGTGACAGGCAGGCTGGCCAGCCCGAGAGCCACAGGTGAATGAGTCCAAAGCCCAGTCCTCCCGCTGCTGTTCTGGGTACAGGGCGAGTGGCCAGGGAAGCCGAGGGGGAGTAGTGAGGGGCCCGTGTTTATGAAGTAGGAGCGCTTAGCGCACCGCCTGACCTGTGCCTACCTGCGGTGGGCAGGGTGCCCAGCAGCAGCGCTCGCCTTCAGTCCTGGGCAGGAGTTGGCATCTTCTGCCGCCTCCTCATGGGTTAGCGATACCCACTTGCATTGCTGTTGGATGGGCGCACACTAAGCGTTCCACCAGCCGCACACTGCCAGGCCACCCTGCGTGCCCTTGTGAGTGCATCTCCTCCCATGAGCAGCAGGTCTGCTGCTGACAACAAGATGCCTTTATTTTGTCTTTCTCCCCACAAGGTGGGGACACCTGCCAAGCCCCTCGTACCCTAGCGAGCCCCGGATCAAGACTTACTTTCTTTCTTTCTTTTTTCTTTCTTTCTTTCTTTTGTGGTACTGGGGAGTTGAACGCAGGGCCTTGCGCCTGCATGCTCTGCAAGTGCTGGACCACTGACCTGCGCCCCCAGCCCATTTTTTTTTACTTTTTTTTTTTTTTTTTTTGAGACAGGGTCTCGCTAAATTACGCAGACTGCCTCTGGTCTCGAACTTGCGATCCTCCCGCCTCCGCCTCCCAAGCCGCTGGGATTACAGGCATGCGCCATCGCACCCGGCCTGGATCAAGACATTTGAAAGCCACCCATGCCAAGCAGCGGCTTTCCCACAGCTCTCCCAAGGCTCACGCTCCACGGACCTTGGTGCTTTGCCATCTCCTAGAGTACGATCCCAAAGGGAGTGCTCCTACTGGGGAAGCGCTGCTCTCCGGCTGCACTCTGGTCTTTGTTGGGTGGCCAGGGCCGCCAATGGCAGTTCCTGGCACAGAGTCTAGCAGGCCAAGGCTCTGATCAGTCTCCATATAGGCCCGGACCGGGCAGAGGCTGAATGTCCCCCTCCTGTGCAGTTGCCCCTCTAGCCATTCAGCAAACCCCACCCTGAGCCCTCACTCTGTCTCTGGGCCGAGGAGTACAAGGTCCAGGAAAGTGAAAAGAGAGGTCGGGGGTGAAATGTTCTTGGGGTCGTTTGGTTCTGGGGCCGTTGTGAGGAAGGGGTGGTTTGCTGATCCTGGAGGTGGCTGAGCAGGAGCCAGGTCCTGGAAGGGACGCCAGCTCCAGGTCACCTCCTTGCCCCGATCCTGAGCCACAGTCAGGGCCCACCACCGGAAGCTGGCTTCTCACCGGGCAGGATGGAGATTTGCAAACACTGATCCTGTACCGTGGGCTTCTGGGAGCGCATTTGGTAAAAGGGAGACTGGCTAACCAGCGCGTGCGTTTCTTTAAGATAACATTATTTTTATTATAAAAGTCCTTAACACCGGAAAAACAGAACTGCTACCTAGAACAGGTGGAGCACAGAGGGTCTCAGGGCAGGGAAAACTATTCTCTGTGACATTAGCATGAGGGACCGTGTACCTCTGTTCAAACCCCCAGTGCCCAACACCTTCATGAAAACCTCGGACTTTGGACGACTATGAAGTGGGAACATCCATTGTAACACAGGAGCCATTCTGGTAGGGGACTTTGATAGTTGAGGAGGCTGTGCGTAGGTGTGGGGGGGTGGAATATGAGAGAGCTCTGCATTTTCTGCTCAAAGTTGTTGGAAACCTAAACTTGCTTTAAAAAATAAAGATTGCATTTAAAAAAAAATTTTGGGGGGGACAGAGTCTTGCCCAGATTTGTCTTGAACTTACTAAGTAGCCCAGGCTGGCCTCAAACTTGAGATTCCCCTTGCCTCAGCCTCCCAAGTGCTGGGATTACAAGGCATGCACCCCCACCCCTGGCTTAAAGACTGCTTTTTAAAATGTCACTATTGATTCATTATGGTAATGCACATGTATAATCCCAGCACTCAGAAGGCCAAGGAAGGAGGATTTTGACTTTGAGGCCAGTCTGGTCTACATAATGAGATGCCCAGGCTGACCAAGAGCCTGGAGTTAGTCCGAATGACCCCCTTATCTTAGGATTCTGTCTTACAGGTGCCACTCCACAAATTCCTTTAAAAGATCACTAGATCAGAATGCTCTGGGCCAGAACAAAAGGCTGTAGATATGGGCAGTAACTTCTGAGAACTCCCAGACCTCAAGATAATACAAATGGCATACTTTAGCAACTCAAAGCCCCACCTTATCTGACTTTCAATAGCAGACCCCTCTGCCTCTGAATGGCACACTTTAGCAACTCAAAGCCTCGCCTTATCTAACTTTCACTTTCTCCACCCCCTCCTTCCCTGCTTGTAACCCACAATATAAACCTTTACCCTGCAACAAGTCGGGGTCCCAACACTGAACCACTGAGCTGGTGAGATGTGGGACCCTCGAGCTTGGGCAAAGGCTCTTTGTTATTGCATGCGACTTTGGACTCCCTGGTGGTCTTTGGGGAAATCAAACTTTGGACACAACATATAATAAGCCCCTATGAAACAAAAGAATAAGGAAATAGGAAGGAAGGGAGGGAGGGAGGGAAGGAGGAAGGAAGGAAGAGGAAGAGGAGGAGGAGGAGGAGGAAGACACACCAGCCCAATTTGGAAAAAAAAGGAATAAATCATGAGACTATCAGAAGGTCCTAGAAGGACCTTCAGGAAAACAGGATGGGAGAGAGTAGTGAGCAAAAAGAATCTGAAGAAATAACAAATATGGAGACAACAGCTTTATACGGAATTTTTAACCTACTCTCTGTGCTTCGTTAGGCCAAGTTCCTATAACCAATGGCACAGATCTACACAGGTTCTGCTTCTTTGCTGGAACCTGCTGGCCCTCTTACTACACTCATACCGGGGATAAGTCTCAACATATGGATCTGGAGAACACAGACACTCAGACCATGGCATGGGAAATAACACTGGCATGACTGGATTTTCATCAGGAACTGTGGAGGACAAAAGAGAGTAAACATCATCTTTCAAGTGCTGAAAGAAAAGCTGTGTGAGCCCAGAATTCTATACCCAGCAAAACATGCTTCAGAAAAGGAGATGATATAAACATTGTTGTTGTTGTTATTGTTGTTAGGTGCCGTCGAGTTGGTATCAGACTCATAGTGACCTTCATAGGGTTTTCAATGGCTGACTGTTTTCAGGATTGCCTTGGGAGTGGATTGCCAGGCCCTTCTCCCTTTTTTGCGGTGCTGAGAATTGAACTTGGGTCCTCAGAGACTGCAGCACAGTGCTCTACCAACTGAGCTAAATCTCAGCCCATAAACATTCTTAGATGAAGAAAAATCGAGAGAATTCATTGACAGTGGACATTCTCTAAAGAAAGTTCTTCTGGCTGAAGGAGAATGATTCCAGAAGGCAATGTGGACCATTGGGAATAAGGGAAAATTACACAGATATGTTAACTAGCTGGGTGAGATGGTTGGTTCATCTTGATTGTCAAGGTGATTGGTTTGAGAAATACCTGAGAGGTTAGTAAAACACACCTCTGCCTGTGTCTGTGGGGGCTTTTCCAGAGACAATCAGATCAAAATGGTTTAATCCCTTAGTGACTTCAAAATTTGAATAGACTCTTGGGAGGTGGCGGAGACTGTGGAATTGGGGCCAGGATAGTGGAAGTAGGTCACCAGGGGCACCTCTTTGAAGGGCATATCTTGTCCTGGCCCCTTCCTATCTTTGTTCTGCTTCCCGGCTTGCATGCGTGGAACAGCGCTGCTCTCCCATGCCTTCCTCACCGCGATGGACTGAAACCGCCAGCAAAGACACACCCTTCCTCTCAACCTGTTTACATCAAGCGTTTTGTCACAGCAATGGCAAAGGATGACTCACGCTGGGGAAAAATAATACTTTTCTCCTTCTAAAACATCTTCAAAATGTGTATTTTTTCTTTTTTTTTTGAGATAGGGTCTCCTTAAATTACACAGCCTGCCTCTGGTCTCGAACTTGCGATCCTCCTGCCTCTGCCTCCCGAGCCACTGGGATTACAGGTGTGCGCTACCGCACCCGGTGTTAAAACGTGTATGACTGTTGAATGCACACCTTGTCCTACTGCCTGGTGGGTCTGTGAAATATGTGTGGATGCACCCCATATGTAGCACATGTGACGATCAGAAAATGAAAGGAGTCCCAGGGCGCGTCCCAGGGCTGGAGCCTACCGCCTGCAGGCAGGCCCAAGGGAAAGGAGAGATGTGAATGGGAGAGCAGCCACTGCTGGCCGTATCGGGAGGACCGGAGCCCACCTCGCCTGCCTCCAGCTTGGGAGACAGGTGTCCCCCCAGGGTCTGGAGAAGCTGAAGGGAAGCTGCCGGCCTGACCATTGTCCTGAACCAAAATGCCAGCAGGGAAGTGACCACAGGCCTGGATCCCAGCGGTGGCTGGTGCCTCCGGAGCAGCCTCCTGAGCCTGAGGACAGCAGGGCACCGGCTGCATTTATCTCCTGGGGCCCACGCAAGGATTCTGGGAATTCAGCACATGGGGGACAAATTCCCAACCCACTACCTCTTTCTCTCTCCCACCCAGAGCCTCAGAGCTTAGGGCTCGGAACTGTAGTTTACTGGTGAAAAGAATCGGCCACCCTGTTTTCAGGCAGAGAAAATGAAGGAAGCTGACAGTTTGCTCAGAGCCAATGCCAAGGGCAGAGCTGAGGCCATTGCCAGCCTCCTTTCCAGGAAACACCAGCTCCCTTCCAGGCAATGCCTGCAGCTGTGTGTGCCCAGCTTGGTATTCCATCTCACTCAGCTACCCGCTGTAGTGGTGAGGAGCAAGGGCTTTGGGTCACAAGGACGGAGCTGGAACGGCAACTTTACTAATTCTTGGCTGTGCTGCCCTGGGAAAGCCAATTCAGTTATTGGACCGTGCATGCATTTTTTGTTATTGTTTTTGAGGTGCTGGGGAGCTGGACCCAGGGCCTTGCACATGCTTTGCAAGTGCTCCACTGAGCTGCACCTCCAGTCCCTTTTTTTTTTTTAACCTTGAGTCAGGGTCTCAGTAAGTTATGCAGGCTGCCTCTGGCCTCGAACTTGCGGTCCTCCTGCCTCTGCCTTCCGGATCACTGGGATTACAGTTGTGCACCACATGCTGGGACTTTAAAATGACAGTATGTACACCCAGGCTTGGAGGGAGAACTCTACATGGAGCTGTCAATGGAGCTTGTGTTTCCTGTTCTAAACTCAGGGCCCTGTTGCCGACAACCTTGCTTCAAGAGCGCCCACTCTGGAGTGCATGCTGGGACGAGACCTGGTTGCCTTTTTGAGATCTTGCAGGCCACTGACTCCCACTGATCCCACCAGATGGAGGGAACCCCTCCTCCTCCACTTCCAGGGGTGTCCAGAGTCAGCTGAGGGGCTTTGTTTTCCTTCCCTCGGCCTTGCCGTAGTGCCCTTAGGAAGGTCCTTTCTGAACCGAAGCAGATGCCCACATGGCTTGAGTTCTCCCGGGCTCCGTTCAGGGCTTGCAGAGATGAGGTACTGACCCTCTTTCCTGCTGATCCCACAGGAGCGAGGCTGCCATGTGGCTGTTGTACGGAGTCACCTGGGAGTGAGTTTAGACTTGTTTGCAAAGAAAGGCAGTGGCTGTTCCCCAAATCCATTAAATTAGAAAATCTGGGGTCGAGCCCAGGCATAGGACCTCAGCTGTCTCCAGTGTACCCCCAAGGTTGAAGGCGCCCAGTGTAATGACTCCACCTGTCACCGTGAGGGCTTACAAAGGTGGCTCTGTGTACAGCCACCCTGTGCGCTGTAACAGCAGCTCCTTCCTGTGCCTGAGGGCATCACTCACACCACGTGATGTGGTGAACGGCTTCTGGACCAGAGGGCGGGGGACAATAACTCAAGTCTTCTAAGAGTTATGGCAGGATCCTCGCGTGCGGAAACTGCCTTTGTGGTGGTGCTGCTCACTATAAATTCTATTTAAGCTGAAGCTAAATTTTAGTTTCCTCCCTGAATTATTTATTCCTCAATGAATGGTAAGACCCAGGGGTGGCAACGACAATGTAAGTCATGGCCTGGCTAGCAGAGGGATGGCCGGTGACTTTAAGAGCCACCGCCACAGCTCCTGCAGTAGCAAAGCCCACGATCGAAGTGACCACTGTGCAACACTCATCTCCTTAGGTCGTTTGGCAAATTTATTTCTTGCCCCACCATCTGCGGTAATTGGCAAGTGCCGGGTGGACGAACGTGCAGAGTGGAGTGGAGCCGGGCAGTGGCATGAGATGCTGAGGCCGAGGTCAAGCGGCTTTTAACAGGCACAGGGGGAAAGCGACTCCGTCTCTTGAAGTTACCGCTTTCAGAAAATGTGTTCCACTTCTGTCACCACTGGCAACCACCCGGCTTGGACCTTTATGCCAGGTGCTGGACTGGCGCCTCTGGGAGCCCTGTCACAGGTCCCTGCTTATTTGCGCCTCCAGTCTCACTCCTGTGCACCCCCAGCCCAATGGTGAGCTCACACTTCTGCCAGATACACGACACACAACTGAGCACCACCATGGGCTGTGGCGCCCCTCCAATCTTCCAGAGAAGATCCTGCAGGAGCTGGGGAGCCGGGAGGGCTGGGCTGGATCATGAAGTGTTTCGTTTCAGTCACCCAAATCCCCACCAAGGGAATTTCCGCATAAAACAAGGGAAATGGCAGGTTAAGTGAATTATTAGGATCTTGTTTCTGCACTCAATAACAATTTCTAACCCGTGCCGGTTTTGTTTTTCCTTTTAATTCTGCCATTTTCTCTTAAAATTTAGCTTTTTACAAAGACAACAGGGCTGTTTGCCAAAAATCCAGCTATGAATCCACAGCATAGAAAGCCAAAGCTACAGAAAAAAAAAGTCTATCTGCACAACTAATTTTAGAAAATAGTTTAGTACATTTTTGTTATAAAATTCATTTACAGGAGATTATTCACATATACTTATCAAATTTGCTCCTGATATTTCACAAAAACATTAAACAGTGCACAGTAAATCTAAGGCAAATTATATACAAGAAGTAAACAAATTTTTAAAATAGAATATATTCGTTTTGAAATACTATTGAAGACAGGCCACTTTCTTTTAATGCCATGGTAAGGATGAAGCGGTCACACTTCTTTTCCAGAAAGATTAGCCACCATTCAATAGCATTGCTACGACAGCCAGGAAAAGGCCACAGTGTACATAAAAAACATTTCTTTGCAAATACTTTTTACCAACGGGAACAAATAAGGTTTCAAATCTAATGCCAAGCACAACTGTATTCTGCCTGAGTGGCTGTTGTAGGAGCCAGCCTTGTGGCCAGAAAGGATGACGCAGGGGCTGGGGCGGGGTCGGCGCCAGAGCACCCGCCTAGCATATGCAAAGCCCTGGGTGTGATCCCAACACACACACGCGCGCGCACACACACACAAATTCTAATACTAATTCTTGCACAATCCAACTTGGTGAGAGGTAAGCTAAGAGATAAACACAATGTGAGAACAAAGATCAAACTTAACCGGACAGAATGCTGTTCAGTGCAGCGCAGCAAAGACGCGTTTTGGGAAAACTCTTTTTGCAGAGCGGGAGGGGTCCTGAGCCCACCTGTTTCTGTCAGGCTTCCCCTGGAAACAGAAGGAGGCTTCAGACCACCTACAAGTCTCTGCTAAACCACGTCCCTTACCAAGGTAAGAGGAAAGTAAAATGAAAGTAACAGTGACACGCTTGCTAAAGGCACAAGGAAGCAGCTTACAGAGCCTGTGCCCCAGGGAGAGCGGCTCACTCCCCACCCCTGCCCTGCACTGCCTTATGCTGAATGGCCACAAAAAGCTGCACACAGACAGGAGGCCGGCATGGGACTCCACACTGCCCACTCCCTGGTTCCAGCAGTGTTCAGCTGGCATTAGTCACATGTCTGGGCACCAGCAACACAGACAGAGGTAATGAGATAGAATGGAACGACTTTTGGCAACTAAAAGTTTTTTCCAAGTTCTTTATACAACCTGCTCCAGCGGAATTTCTAACACAAAGCCTTATTTGCTTAATAAGTAGACGACCAAGAACATCTCGAACAGAGCGTGTTCACCTGCAGGGGTTTGTCTTCCGGCCCCAAATTAGCTCATGGGCTACACAGCATTCACCATAGAGCACGTCACAACTGTCAGCTGCACTTCCGCACGTTTAGGACGCTCCAGAGTCCCCTCTGCACGGATGCTTAGAAACTTAAGATACAATTTGGCAGCCCTTCCCTCACCTTAAACCTCTCCACTCTCCACCCGCTGCAGCCGCTTTCTTTTCATAAACCCGACAGCGCCATTAGAAGCTGAGGGCACCCTCTGCTGACCGGCCACAGCCCTGGACTCTCATCTGCTAGACTCGTCTTGGAGGCCACAGGAAATCTGGCAGGCCTCCTGGCTCCACTCTCGTCCACCCTCTTTTAAAGAGTGTTTCCTTCCTGCCTCATGTGTTCTATTTGGTCTCCCTGCATGGTTCCCAAAATGTTTGATGACCAGAATCCCTTGGGAAGTAGCAAGATTTTTCTGGCAACCTGCAAGCCTTGACAAGCAACCTGAGGACATTCATCCACGACTAACCCCGGCCTGACTTTGTATTTGGTAACCATGACTGGAAGTCACCAGTTACCCAAACCTCACAATATGCTGGGGCACCCGAATGGGAGCTCAACAATTATTCTTCCATTTCAGTCTTAGATTTCAAGAAGAGAAGAAAAAAACCAATAAGCTGGAGAACCGTGTGCACACTGAGTGGGGTAAATGAACTTGTCACAGGTTGATGTGCTGCACCGAGGTACTTCATCTGAAACCGCACCACCCCAGCAGAATCTCCCTAACACTGCCTGGGTTTCCTGAACGTCTCCAGGGCACTCCAGTTGTTTTTTACACAGAGCTAGAGCCAGCTGACCCACCAGCACTGCCTCAGCTTACTCCCAATTCCTGTCTCACCGTAACAATGGATGAAAGAATCTGCCTTCTTACTTTTTTTTTTTTAAAGTGTCCTGTGAAAATGATTAACATTTTAAGCAGGTGAAAGAAAAGTGGTCTACCAGATTAAATTTTAAAAGGATTAGGTTATTTGCTATACAAATATACATTTCAACTTTTACAACATTCACGCCAGTCTGACCTCCTTTTATACAGAAGAATAAGAGATCAAGATTTTGTGTCTCTGATTTCAAGGATATTATTACAGGAACACAAATGCCCTCTGAAAGCTTTTGCAACTGACAAAAAAGTACTGACGATGACCAAAAGGCTCAGGTGTTCGATGCATGCCGTGTTGCCCAGCAGCAGACAGACACTAAGGAACCTCATCTCATGGGGACAGTCCACCAGCTGGCCGTCCTCAGTCCCCGCTGTGCCTGTGCTGACGGCCCGGCCCCGGCTGTACTATACAAGCTTTCTCCTCTTGGCACTGCTGTCCTCCTGCTCCAGGCTTCTGCTGTCCCAGCCAGAGTTCCTCCTGGTCTGAGGGGCCACAGGGCTGTACTGCTCCTGCTCCCCCTCACTGAAAGCCCTGCTTTCCCTCCAGGGACCAAACCCCGCTTCCGGGTCACCTTTCCTTTTATGTGTGGACACCTCAGGGCCGGCACCTGGAGGCTCGGCCTGCCCAGGAGGCCTGGGGCTGCTCGGAGGGGCGACCTGGGCAGCAGACGGTGACACACCACCACCCAGGTCCTGGTAAGTCAGGGGAAAGCCTGGCTCTCCAAAGGGAAAGGTCACCCCAGGATGCTGGGGGCTCAAGGGCTGCGGGTCCCTTAGGAACTTTCCCTTGGCTTCATCCAATCTCCTGCGCAGGCGTGGGTCCCGAAGTCGCTCCTGAAGGGAAGGCCTTTCGAGGTCCCTTGAATCGACAGTGACAGAGGCGTCCTTGCAGTCAGGTGGGGAGTGGAATAGAGACGCAGCAAAGGATGTCTTGGCGAATCCACTGTCCAGCCTGTGGCTGGGCAAGCCCCCCGGGGGTCTGGACGCCTCTGGGGCTGTGGCCGGGGGGTGGCTGAGGCCCCTCTGCAGCACAGGCTTGAGCTTCAGGATCTTCACGGCGTCCTGGCCGTAGTGCTTGTCGCACGTCTTAACGATGGCCCCACGCTTCTGAGCGTCCTGAATCAGCTGATTCCAATGCTGGTTTTCCTGAAAGGAAGAGGCAGGAGAAAGGGTCACACCCCAGGGAAACACCCTCTGCTGGGGAACAAGGTGGCTCCTGCTCTCTTTCCTGAACAAGCAGGAGCCGATTCTCACCCAGCTGTCATTCATCAGGCAAGAGGGAAAGGAAAATCAGTTAAACACACCATGCCGGAGTGACACTACTAAGACCCGAGTTGGTGGCGCGCTGTGAGAGCTCCAGCCGCTCTCTCACTGCTATCATGCTACGTGGTAAGAAGCTGGTGCGCAGGGTTGCACCAGCTGCCAGGAGCTTCGTCGAGCTGTTTAAATTTCCGTTTATTAAAAGTAAGGAAAATTAAAACTCAATTCTCTGCTACAGCAGCCCCATTTCAAGTGCACAATGGCCGTAACACTCCCACTTGTTACTACCACGGGGCACAGGACAGTCCTGTCACGGCAGAAGGCTCCTCTGCACACGGCTGATGTGCCACCTGCCTCTTGGCGGAGCTCACACTGGGAAACACGAGGCTTGGCTTCAGAAGGCAAACTTCTGAGTGCACGTGACGTTCTAAAAAGAGGCTCGGATCTTTTATTGGCTTCCCAAAGGCCTCCCCAGCCCTCAAGGGCCAAAATATCTTAATCCACTGAGGCAGGATTGGAAAGATGCCCTCCCACTTTCTGATGCTTCCCCGGATCTGCAGGACGAAAGCCACTGCTTTCTTTTCCTGCGAGGTCCCCCAGCAGTCACCTGCTGCTCTACAGCCACTACAGTTAGGTCCCTTTAGGGAGAACAAAGAACTGGAGCAAGGTGTAGACGACAAAGACTGAAGAGAAAAGAAGAAAGTGGAAAACTCCTCTCCTGCGGATGCCTGTACTACTCGTAACAGTGATGGGAGGGGCAGTGAGGCTATCTAGTATGTGCCTGCTGTGTGTCTTTTCAAGTCACTTGACCTCTCTAAGCCTGTTTCCTTATCTCTAAACCTGGAATGATACTTCACTTAACTGACCTGAAAATGCGTACTGTTTTCACATTTTACCACTTCTGGCAGTTCTGAGTTGCTTCCTGGCCAGACAGCAGTTTCCATGTACCTAGCTTGGAGAAATTCATGACTAGCCAATAAACCATTTAAAGATCTCGCGTGAGAACCTTCCACAGACAGCTTCTGGTAAGACAAGAAAGGCCAGCATTAAGACTTGTAGGATGGCTGGGTGCGGTGGCACACGCCTGTAATCCTAGCAACTTGGGAGGCGGAGGCAAGAGGATTGCAAATTCAAAGCCAGAGGCAGCTTGTGTAATTTAGTGAGACTCTGAATCAAAGCAAAAAATTGAAAATGGGGTAGGGGTACAGCCCAGCGGTGGAGCACTTGCAAAGTACGTGTGAGGCCTTGGGTTCAACCCCTAAGTACAGCAAAATAAATAAATAAATTAATTAATTAAAAAATCGAAAAGACTCGTAGGATGGAGATCAGGCCCTCTAGGGAAACCGTGGTGACAGCAGTGGTGCACTCTAGGAAATGCTGATCCGTCAACCCTGACTGCACTGGGGATGGAGGGAGACAGGATGACTGGGCACTGGGAAATGAGTAATTAATGCCAGATTCTGAAAGTGAAATACTTTTCAGAATATTTTAACCTAACCACTGTACCACTGCTTTTATGTATGGACAAGAGTGATATGATAAAAATCTGTCAAAAGTCCTAAAACAGTCCTTTCAGTAAATATAAAATAAAAATCCTAGGTGAAAATAAAGTTCTGTGTCACAGATTAATCGTAGTGAATACAAGAGTAATACGTACTCTAATTAATGGCTTCTCGGATTTGATGAACTATGGTAATAATACTGACTTCGCAGGAGTTTTGTCAGATTTAAAGGTAGTAAGTTCCCAGCACTGGGGAGACGGAGGCAGGAGGATCCTGAGTTTGAGGCTGGCCTGGGATACACAGTGAGTTCTAGGCCAGCCTGGGCTATGAGTCTCTGTCTCAAAAAAACAAGAAACTAAGTAAGAAAGAAACTAAACTCAGTGAATCAAATGTGAGGCACTAGGACTGGTGCCTTCCAGAGAGGCCCAGGTGTCAGGGCTCTGCTCTGTCACTCGGGGACCTTGGGAGGCTCTCAGCCTTTGACTGAGACACGCCTGTGAAGCCGATGGCTTTGCTATTTCTGCCGAGTCGACGGCACCTAAACTTGGCATTTGACCCAATCTTAGGAACACGACAACAGACTTGAGAAGGGGCGAGTAACCGTGGCTTTGCAGAGGGAAACAAGTGCTTTCCATGGCTGACTCCATTTTCACACAAGGACCCAAGCTGAAGAACGCGAGAGAGAGAGGGAGAGAGTGTGCATGAGAGAGAAGATACGAGGATATGAGGGACGCCCCCCCCCCAAAAAAAAAAAAAAAAAACAACAACCAGAGTAAGCCGGCAAGGTGGATGATAAACTGGGATTTTTTTTTTTTTTTTTTTTCTGTGGTACTGGGGGTTGATCCCGGGGCCTCACGCCTGCACGCTTTTGCAAGGGCTGGACCACTGAGCTGCACCCCCAGCCCTTTTATTTTTTTTTCCTTACTTCCTGAGACAGGGTCTCGCTAAGTTACATAGACTTACTCTAGTCTCGACCTTGTAATCCTCCTGGCTCCGCCTCCCAAGCCGCTGGGATTACAGACGTGGGCCACCACGCCCAGCTTAAGCTGGGATTTTTATGTTGTAGTCAGTTTCTTTTTGCGGGGCTGGAACCAAGGCAAAGTCCCCACCTCCTCTGGCCTATTTTTACTGTGGCACTGTCCTCCTAAAGTGAAGACAATGTCAGGGTCATCAGCTGGAGTCAGTGGTCGATAAACTTGTGAGAGTGACCCTGGGATTCCCAAAGGCTTTCTACGGAAGGGAACAAGTTTTACTGCAATCAATTTCCAGTTGGGTTCTGGGGCACAAACCTATAATCCCAGGAACTTGGGAGGCAGAAGCAGGAGGATCACAGGTTTGAGGCCAGAGGCAGCCTGTGTAACTTAGCAAGACCCTGTCTCAAAACAAACAATACACAGGGGTTGGAATGCAGCTCAGCTGTAGAGCACTTCCTTCGTCATGTGCAAGGCCCCCCACTACTTGGAAAAACCAACCAACCCCATGAAACTCCAGCTTCCCTCCAGCCTCCTCAGGCTGTCCTACCTCCTCCACCCCATCCTTCCTGTTCATGACAACTCTTACGCATTCCAAATCTCACCACAGGGTGCATTTTTGCCAGGACACAGTAGGAACTCCTGGAGACCAGCAAAAGGGGATATTAGAAATAGCAGTGCCAGCTGGGTACGGTGACGCATGCCTATAATCCCAAAGACTCAGGAGACGGAGGCTGGAGGATCGGGAGTTCCAGGCCAGAGGAAATCTGTGTAACTCACTGAGCCCCTGTCTCAAGGGCTGGGGGTGCAGCTCCGTGGTAAAGCACCTGCAAAATATGCACGAGGCCCTCGGTTTAACCTCCAGCTACTGCAAACAAACAAACAAACAAAAAACCTTGCAGCGCCCAGGAAGGCCCTTTTCATCGAGGCATCCCAGAAAGAGACACCACCAGTAGCATTGCCCTTTCCAGGTTGCAACATTACCAAAATCCATACGTTCACAGTGTTTTGCTCAACAATACAAATAAGAATTTTAATCCAATGACCAAGAAAAAAATCATTTTCTAGTACTCAGATCCTTGTGGTCACAGGAAAAAATAATTTTTTTTTTCAGTACTAGGGGTTGAACCCAGGGCCTCACACATGCTAGGCAAGCACCCTACCACTGAACTACACGACCAGACTCTTTCTTTAATTTTGAGACAGAGCCTCATTAAGTCACGCAGGCTGCCTCTGGCTTCGAGCTCACCATCCTCCTACATTAGCTTTCTGAGTAGCTGTGCACCACTGTGTATGGCTTGGTTTGTTTTTTAATCCTTTTATTAATTTTCTTCTTTTAGTTTGTGGTGCTGGGAATGGAACCCAGGGCACTGTACTCTGCACGGCAAGGGCTCTACCACTGAGGTACTGCCTCAGCCCATTGTTACTGTTTTTCAAGTCAATATTTATAATACATTATAAACATAATCTTTAACAATACTCAAACTTATAAAGCTTTTTCTCCATATCAACTTAAAAACAGAGACATAAAATAAGAAGTACAGAGGTTTTAAACTTCTTTCAAGGGGTACACAGACAACACAAGCCAATGACCACAGACCTTTAACTTCCGCCAGATCTCAGACCCAGGTGAGAGGGGAGTTACCCGAGCCAGAGAGTCTACCTGAGTGCTCTTGGTGCTAACCAAAACGGGAAGAAGAAAACCAGCCTGCTGAGCGCGCGTTTCATGTTAGATGACCGATGACTTTGTTAGAAAGCCAAAAAGTTATTCTCCCTAATGAGACAGACAGTGAGTATGTGGTGGTGACATCGATGACTTGTCACCATTTGTCCACCAGCGATGCCAGGTGCATCTCTGCAGCCGCCAGTGGAGCTGCACAGATGAGCAGCACTGCTCTCTGCCTGTGGAGGGCAGAGGCCACGTCTGCACCCTCTCTGGCATTAAACTAAGCCCAAACTACCCATATTTAGGGTTTACCAAATGCAATGCTCTGCTCTAGCAATTTCCATGGTGGGTTTTACGCATTCTTTACAATGCTGGGCTGTAGATCTTTTTGTTTCATTTCGCTTTGCTTTTTTGGACAGAGTCTCACTATGTAGCCCGGACTGTCTCAAGCTCATGATTCCGTCTTGGCCTCCTGAGTGCTGGGATTATAGGCATAGACCACTACGCCCAGCTTTAGGTCTTGGTTTTTGTTTTAAAAGAAAGGTTACCTTGATAAGCTAATATAGAAACTCATGCTTAGAGCTGAGAAAGGGTGAGTGGTTCACCTGTACAGAAAAGCTCCAAGAAAGAAACTGCTGGAGGATGTAATTGCTTTCATTTTATAACCTCCAAATCATTTTCACTGTGATAGAAAACAAAAACTCACCAGGCAAATGCGAGCTCCCTGGGGCCCCCAAGAATGTACCTACCATCAAGGTCCTCAAATGTCCAAGGATGAAGAGGCTGTACTTGGCTCGTGTAATGGTGACATTCAATCTCTGCAAACTTGCCAGGAATCTAAGAACAAAAAAGAGTTATTTCTTTTCATAGAAGGACTTCACACACTCATTTAAGGGGACACCAGCAGCACTGTAAACAGCCTCTTCAGTACCCCTCCACTTTTCTAAAAGTCATAGTGCTCTCATTCTCTGCTCCAATTCAGGGTACCTGGCACAGAAGCAATTTCCACTAAAAAAAGTAAATAACTGCCAAGCGTGGGGGCACACACCTATAATCCCAGCAATTCAGGAGTCAGAGGCACGAGGATGTTGAGTTTGAAGCCAGAGGCGGCCTGCGTAATTTAGTGAAACTCTGTCTCAAAATAAAAGAGTGAAAAATGGGCTGCGAGTGCAGCTCAGTGGTAGAGTGCTTGTGAAGCATGCCTGAGGCCCTGGTTCAGCCACCCGGTATTGCAAACAATAACAAAAGAGTAAACAAACCAAATGCTTGATGCTTTACTTCACAATGTTACTTTTGTCAGTTTCCCATTTTGACTTGGATGAGATACAGGAAAATTTAGTAGGATGACTTTTAAGTCTTAAAAATATCCTAAAAACATTCTAGGTCAATTACTTAAATTTAAATGCATCTAGATTGTTAAAATATTGTTAAAGTAGTGCAGAAATATACAAATATGTGAATATAGAAATAGAATGAGTATATGATGAAGGTACAATTCCAATAAGCCATGAAAAAATGGACTATTTACAAAATGGTATTGTGAGAACTGGCCTCCATATGCGTATGCAGCCTATCCTAGGGATAGACAAAGACTACTTAAATTACTATTTTCTCCAAGAACAGTTAAATTTACAACCTGTAAATTCCATGTGTCTGAGAAGGAAAAAGTAATCAAGTAAGAGTCCTGGGATGAAAACAAAAGTGAGTCCTGAGTATCTTCAGTAAATTAAATAACAGTAGCTAACATTAGGCAATCCCGAAACAGTCAGCCATTGAAAACCCTATGAGGGTCGCTATGAGTCGGACTCGACTCGACGGCACCTAACAATAATTAATATTAACACTCTTAGTCAAAGCAAGAAAACAGAAAAGAAAAATCACTTATGACACATGCCATGTAAGAGTACACATCCCTGCAAAACCACTGAATCCAATTAGTTATTGCATTCTTATTAAAAGAAAGAAGTCATACTATGAAATGGATTAATATACAAAGACACCAAGAAAAGTAGATTTTACCTTCAAAAGGACACCTTCAAGATATTACACAAGTTTTCATGAAAGTAAATTAATAAAGCAAATGATGCTGTTCGCTAAAAGTGACTGACAACAGATCTAATCCTGGATTACACACTAGTGAAAAAGTAACACTGACATCCACTCACCCAATTGAGCCTGGCATGGCATTTGCTCTGACACATGTGACAATGACACAGTCCTTTTGGCGACCCTGGAAGGCGTCCACGGTGTCCACTTCTGCTGGTCTATTTATAAAAGGTCAACACATTTACCAGAAAAAGTAAAGTTATTAAATATATTGATGTAAGCAGTTGTTGTTAGGTGGTGGTGTTAGGTGCCGTCAAATTGGTGTCCGACTCATAGCGACCCTACATACAACAGGCAAAACACTATTGTCAGTGCTTCTCTGCTGTTCATAGAGTTTTCAATGGTGGATTGATTTTTGGGAGTGGGTTGCTGGGTCCTTCTCCCAAGCCTACAGTACCTGGTGTTCCCAGGCGGTCTCCCATCCAAGGACTAATCCGGGCCGACCCTGCTTAGCTTTCTAGATGTGACAGGATCAGATGCCAATAGTGTCCTTTTTAAAACTTTTTTCAAGGTAGGTTAGCAGTTACGTCTCATTCCTATCCCTCCACCACATTCTCTGGCAATCACTAATCTGCCTTCTGTCTCTATAGATTTTTTTTACTAGAAATTTCACATAAATGTTTATGACCCTCTGTGGCTGGCTTCTGTCGCTCAGCCTAACACTTCCAAGGTGCATCCATGTAGCATGTAACAGTTCTTCACTCTATGTTTGACTAACATGTCACACAGATATACCACAGTCCATCTATTCACAAGTGATGGATTCTGGGCTGTTTCCAGTTTGTGGCTATTATCACTAATGCCACTGTGAGTATTGTGTCTAAGCTTTTGTGTGAACACTGTCATCAGTTCTTCCGGGTATATACCTAGGAGTGGAATTGCTCACTCATAATAATTCTACACTTAACTTCTTGAAGACTGTTTCATTGTTTTATATTCTCACCAGCAACGCAGAAGGGGTCCAGTTTCACCACATTCTCCCCTTCTTATTGTCTGGGCTTTTTGTTCCCTCCCCGCCATTATAGCCATCCTAGTAGGTGTGAAATAGTATTTTGTAGTTTTGATTTGCACTTCCCCAGTGACAAATGATACTGAGTGTCTTTTATGTGCTTACTGACAATTTGTATAGCTTCTTTTGAGAAATGTTTATTCAAATCGTTTGCTCATTATTTTTTTACTTTTATTTTTTTGTGGTACTGGGGGTTGAATCCAGGGCCTTGCGCTTGCATGCTTTGCAATGACTGGACCACTGAACTGCACCCCAACCCCGCCCCCCTTTTTCTTTTTTTACTTTTTGAGACAGGGTCTTGCTAAATTGTGCAGACTACCTCTGGTCTCAAACTTGCGATCCTCCTGCCTCCGCCTCCCGAGCTGCTGGGATTACAGGCATGTGCCACTGCGCCTGGCCTTCTTTGCTCATTATTAAAACTGAGTTATAAGAGCTCTACTTATGTTGCACATATAAGAACCTTGTTAGATATATGATTTGCAAGTATTTTCTCCCATTCTATAGGTGTTTTTCCACTCCTGTGGGTTTTTCTGCCCCCGTCCTGAGGGTAGGAACCCAAGGCCTCTTGTTTGCTAGGTAAATGGTCTACCACTGAGTTATACTCCCAGCTATTTCCATTCTTTTGATTGTATCTTCTGAGACAAAATTTAAAAATTTTTATGAAGTCAAATTTATCTATCCTTGGCTTTGGGCTCTGAGTAAATACTGCCCTCATGAGTTAGAAAGTGTTCTTGTATTTTCTGGAAGAGTCTGAGAAGGACTGCTGTTAACTCTTGCCGTAATATTTGCTGGAATTCACCAGTGAAGCCTGCTGTTGGGCTCTTCAATATTAGGATGTGTTTGATTATTAACACTATCCCTTTACTTGTTATATAGTTCTGTTCAGATTTTCTATTTTTTTCAAGAATCAATTATTGTTATCTATGTATTTCTTGTAGGGAAAAATTGGGAAGAAATTAGCAAAAACTCCCAAACAGGCAAAATGGCTTTTGAATATCTGGTTTGTAAATTAGAAATCTAGGGAAAATGAAAGTAACTTGGTTGCACGTTTGTACAAAACCTTTCCTGATTGGACATCTGGACTGAAAGCTGATTGGCTCAAGCCATCCCATGGGCAAGCTATATAAGAAGCTGCACTGGCAGCTCGATTCTTTTTCGCCTTTTTCGCTTTTTTGCCGAGACCATTGGCTAAGCAAGACCCTTTTCGTCTGTTCTCGCCCAGACCACCGATGAGGAAACAGCTTTCCTGCTCTCCCCCAGACCTTCGGTGAGGAAAGAACGCTCTCCCGTCGTGACCATCAACAAGGAAAGAACCTGTTCTCTGTCTGATCACCAATGAAGCAAGAACTGTCTCCTTGTGACCACCGAGACCACCAACACGAGTGTTTGCCCCTGGAAGATGAAAGTGCCTGAGGCTTTCCCTTTCTCCCATCTCTGCTGGCATCCTGAGGGCTGCAGGAGTCCGCGCCCCACACCCCAGGGTCCCAAATGAATTGTGTTTAGTATCTGTGTCTGTGGTGGCGCCGCCTGTCCGAACATTCAAGCGGGACCCGGAGGCGTGTGCCCCACATTTCTAGCCTACAGCTGTAGCACTGTGGCATCCAATCCTGTCAGATCTCGGAAGTTAGGCAGGGTCAGGCCTGGTTAGTACTTGGATGGGAGACTGCCTGGGAACACCAAGTGCTGTAGTCTTGGGAGAAGGACTTGGCAACCTACTCCCAAAAATCAATCTGCCATTGAAAACCCTATGAGGATCAAAGGATCACTGACAATAGCGTTTCGCCTGTTGTACATAGGGTCGCTATGAGTCGGACACCAACTTGAAGGCACCTAAGAACAACAACAATGTATTTCTAGGTTGCCACAGACATTTCTAACCACATTGTCTAACAAGGTCCAGATATGGGGAAGAGGGGTTCAAGGAACTCATCTTCCAAGAAATGGATGGGGATGGAGAAAATGAAAATGTGCTTTTTGCTTTCTAAGAATAGGATTACTGCTTCTAATTATTATGTACATAATTACTTTATGTTTAGGACTAATACTCATAACTAGTATTAAACTCTAATGAAACAAATGCTGAAAGAATGACACGACTGGGGGAATTTGTAAATGAATTAGAGGTAATGACCTCCAAGTGTAAGGGTGATGTGGACAATATTCTAGTTAAAGCTGATCAGCAATTTCCACCGTGCAACTCAAGCATTAAGTCATTTATGCTTCAGCTGCAGCAGGCTGAGTTATTAGCCCCTAATTGGATTGAAGTGGCCCCACCTATGATGGCTAAGGTTTACAAAGAAAGTATAGAGCAATTAAAAGGATACACAGGCCTGTTCCCACAGTACAAAAGCCTCCTTGACAATTTATGGCTCCCAGCTGGGGGAAAGAGCGGATGTACAGCATGGGGAGGTGCTTATCTGTCTAAAGGCAGACCTTGGTTCCCAGCTATAGGAGAAAAGTAGAGGCTAATGTTTTGGTCAGCCTGACCCTCCACTGCCTTATATAGAAACATGTAATGAGCAAGGGGCTAAAGTGATAAATAAGGATAAATAAGTGGTAAATAAGATAAAAAGCCTAAGAAGAGATGGACCTTCCAGGCGTTTGTTATCTAAAAATAATAAAATTTATGCTTTGAACTATGGGCTGTTATGATTAACAAGTGCTTATGAAACTTTGTTTTGTGGATAATTGCATGTGCCATTCTTACTGCTTGCAGGATCTAAGCCTAAAAAGACTGTATAAAACACTGAGCTATCTGATCAATAAATCGGAACAGATTCACACTGCCTCTGAGCTGCTGTGTCTGTTACCCATCACTGACTCCTCATCTGCCTTCAGGAATCCCTGGATCCTACGCTGTAGCTGGACTGCAGCACTAGGTTAAGAAAATTTTGAGATATACGATTCCTAGCATTTTTTGTTGTTGTTATTTGGAGACAAGATCTTGCTTTGAACTTGATCCTTCTGCTTCCACTCAGAAAGTGCCGTCAAGTCGGGTACCTAACATTATACACACACACACACACACACACACAATTTTTTTGGAGCGTATATATATACACATACATACATATATATATATATACATACATATATATATGTATGTGTATATACATATCAATCACTAACAACGTGTGTGTGTGTGCGTGTGTGTGTGTGTGTGTGTGTACCACTGTAGTGGTAAGGACACAAAAGCAATCTTCATTTTATACATCAAGGTAATAAAAGGGTTAAATAATTTATTCCAAGTAAAAGGTGACTTCACTAGGCTTAACAGTTAGAATTCAGACTAATGAATCATAGGAGGAAAGCAAAAAGACCTGGAGAATTCTCAGTCAATTCCACTGTCAAGGATAATGCTGACATTCCAACTACCAGGAGTTTACGTGCTCTACAGGGGCCACAAGTCCCCAGTACGTACCTAGCACAAGTCCATGAAAGCCAGAGTCCTGGTCTTCTTGTGCTGTATCACCACTTCCTAAAGTTTCCTTTTCCCCTTCCCTTCTATTTAGCCCCTCTTCTCTCTAATTCGACCTAAACACTAGAAATACATGTAAAAATAGCTTACCCTCTCCGATCAAACTCTTTTTCTAAATCCTTCTGAATCATCGTCTTCTGAGCCTTGTAGTGGGTTATTATGCCAATGTTTCGGTAAGAAATATCTCTTCTTTTGTCTTTAATAAGCTTAATGATTTCCATCACCAATTTTATTTCTTGAACATTTATATATGAGCTAAATAAATGGAAAAAGACAAGACAACACATCAAAACAAACAGCAGTCTAACTGCTAACTAGTTCTACTTAGTTTACTTTCCAGTAAAGGGCAGGCAGATAGGTTTTAGTGTCTATTCAGCCAGCAGTGATTCAAAAGAGAATATTACAATGACCACTATCATTATATGTATGAATACATACAAATAACTGCCCAGGGAAACACGAAGTTATATAGAGAAAGGAGTTTGGAGTGAAGTGAAGTTTGGGCACCAATTTCTTCATCTGTTAAAACAGGGATAGAAACAGTAAGAGCCATAGTACTTACAATAATGAATAGCTAACATGAATTAAGGATTTGCAACTTTCCACACATTGAGAAAGGAGCTTCTGATACATCATCTTTCTTAATCTCCCAGCAGCGGCCACACAGACCACATGCCACACAGTGGAGGAGATGCCATCCACATGGGCTGTACAATGTAGCTCCCAGAGGTGAACGTGAGCCCTGACCCAGTTTTCTGCCCGTTTTATTTTTCTTCTTTCTGACCTCCTATCCTGTACGCCCAACCCAACCCCTAAACTATGTACCCCCTCATTACCAAGACAGATTCAACTTGCACTAACACAGGGGAAGCACTGCGCCCTATTCCTCAGGCCACTTGTTTGCCTCACTCTATGAGTCTTATTAAATACTCAACCACTGATCCACCATGTCAGACTTATTACACAGACAATGCAGCCAACTAGCTAACTCTTCCATCCCTGCAATCTTCGTTCCTTGGCTGCTTCTCAGATTCAGCCTCTTTGGTTAACATTCCTGTGACGTTCTGTTCCCATAATGTCTCAGGGCTCAACTCTCGATCCTTTGCTCTACTCCAGTAGGGCCCATGCAAACTGTGAAGTCGCAATCCCTCTGGCATTGCAATCCAATGGCCAATTCCTCCTCTGTATTTTCAACTTCTTCAATGAATGTTTCTTCCTTCCTTCTACCTCTGTACCTTAATACCTGATTTTCCCATGAGACCACCACCTGCTCTGCAGTCCTCTCTGATTGGAAAGTAGATTTGCATTTTCTTTCTCTTTCTTCTCTTGTCTTTCTTTCTCTTTTTCTTTCTTTCTCTCCTTCTTCTTTCCTTCTTTCTTTTTTTGTGGTGCCAGGGCAGGGGCTGCCTCACACATACTTTGCAAGCGTTCTACCACTGAGCTGCACCCCCAGCCTCTTTTTAAATTTTTCATCCCCAGACAGGGTCTCACTAGGTTGTGCAGGTTGCCCCTGGCCTCAAATTTGCGAGTCTCCTGCCTCTGCCTCCGGAGCCACTGGGATTACGGGCGTGCGCCACCACACCCGGCTGGAATTTGCATTTTCTCGTACTTCATGATACAGAGGCAGTGCTTGTGCTCATGCTAACAAATGCTGCCTCCAGATTATCGCTGCACCACTCTCTCATAAGAATCCCTCGCTCCTCTTGTATCTTTGCTTCCTAGTAATACCACCACTCCTTTTTGCTGTCATGTACAGTCCAAACACATTCCCTTACTTGTAACTCGAAATCTTTAAAGTACTGCCCCACTCTGTCTCTACTTCCATTTCCTTATTCCCATTCACAGATTAATTCAACTGGAATCCATACTTAGCCTTCAAAGCACTTAACCCACTGGGAATAATTACTCACTTAGGTTAGTACCTAGTTAATGCCTGTCTCGCCAGATCACAATCCTTTTAGGACCAAGTCTATGTTACTTGGGTCTGTGAAGTCAACACGTATCTATCAAGGGCTTTGTGACTACCTGTTAGGGAGCATTACCCCTATATACAGAAAAGGAAGCTGCCATCTTGGGTAGTGAAATGATTGTGCTCTAACATTAGGCAAAGAGACATGTATGGGAAATGTTTTTAATAGCAATCTAAACAAAAATAATGGAACAGTTTTGAGCCCATCACTGACGAATGAAGAAAGAGGAGAACATACTCGTTATCTCGTCTTTCTGAACCATCGCCGACATCAAACACAAGGTAAGGTTGAAATGGCCAGTCTGATGAACATCGAATGGTTTCAGTCAGTCTATAAAAAAGCAGCCAGCATTCAGAATGCAAGTTATAAGTACATGTTTTATTACTACCAGCATTTTTCACTTTTTCTGTGTGGAGGAGAGGGCCAGGGAAAGTAAGGGAACAAGTGAGAATGACTTTTACTGATGTGTACCACTGAAAGGTCCAAATTGGGTTTTATTTCTATGCTAGTGCTGGAGAAAGTGATCTGTCATTAAAATGTAACAATTATGATTAGAAAGTTACACATATATAGTTAAGTGGGAAAAAAGCAAGCCATACAACATTATGTAGAATATGGCCCAATTAGTTTTTCCAAAAAATTTAAAAAGAGAGGAAAAAAAAAAAAAGATACATATACAGGGGCTGGGAATCAGGTGGTGTAGCTAAATGGCAGAGTGTGTGCCTGGCTTGGGTGAGGCTCTGGGTTCAATCCCCAGCACAGCCAACAATGGATGGACTGAAAATAGGTATGCCAAAATGCTACGAGTGATTCTTCCTGGCTACTATACATATGGGTGACTTTTCTTTTTTCACAGTGCTGGGGATCAAATTCAGGGTCTTACACATGCTAGGCAAGTGCTCTACCACTGGGCTACATCCCCAGCCCTGTGTGACTTTTTCTTTTTTTCCCCTTTCCTTTTCCCATTCATTGTTTATTAGTCTATGTTAACTGTACAAAATAATGGGTTTCGCTGTGACTTTTACACGTGTACATAATGCGCTTTTATCATATTCACCCACCCACCTGGCCCCTCTGCTTCCTTCTGCCTGGCCCTGCCCTCTTCCCCAGTAGTCCTCCTCCTACTTTGTCTTTTTTAAAATCTAGATTGTGCGCATGAGAGAAAACATGCAGTTGTTTTTCCCCGGGTCTGGCTTATTTCGCTTAACATGATGATCTCCAGTTCCATCCGTTCTCCTGCAAACGACATAATTTTTTTGCAGCTGAATAATTCCATGGTGTATATCACATCTTTACCATCCATCTGTCAATGGGCATGTAGGCTGATTCCGTAACTTGCCCACTGTGAATAGTGCTGCAATAAGCGTGGTTGTGCAGGTGTCTCTACTGTGTGCTGACTGCGATTCCTCTGAGTATATACTTGGGAGTGGTACAGCTGGGTCATATCGTAGCTCTACTTCTATTAGATTTTTGAGGAATCTCCATTCTGATTTCCACAGTGGCTGGACTAAGTTATACTCCTACCAACAATGGATAAGGGTTCATCCCCTCATCCGCATCTCCCCACATCTTCACCAGCATTTGCTGCTGTTTTCTTGATGACAGCCACTCTGAGTAGAGATGCAATATCAATAGTTTTAGTCTGCATTTCCCTGATGGCTAATGATGATGAACATTTTATAAAAATGTATTTATTGGTCATTTGTCATTGTTCTTTTTCAAACTGTCCAATTCATATGTGTACTGATTAGATTACTTGTTCTTTTGGTGTTTACTTTTTGGAGTTCTTTATATATTCTGGATATTAATCCTGTCAGATGAATAGATGGCAAAGATTTTCTCCTGTCCTGTAGGCGCTCCCTTTATTCTGGTAATTGTTTCTTTTATTGTGCAGAAGCTTTTTAATTTGATACAATGTCACTTGTCAATTCTTACTATTATTTCCTGAGTTATGGGTCCTATTCAGAAATTTGCTGTCTATTCCTTCATCTTGAAATGTTTCTCCTATATCTTACTCTAGTAGGTTCAAAGTTTCAGGTCTTACATTAAGGTCTTTGATCCATTTTGAATTGGTTTTTATAAGGGAAGAGATACAGGCCTAGTTTCAGTCTTTTATATGTGGCTATCCAATTTTCCCAGCACCACTGAAAATTGTTGAAGAAGCTGTCTCTTCTCCAATCTATGTTTTTAGCATCCTTATTGAACATCAGGTTTATTTCTGGGTCCTCTATTCTATTCCATTGGTCTGCGTGGTTTTTTTTGTGCCAGGATCATGCTGTGTTTGTCACTGTGGCTCCTCAGGTGTTGTGCTGTCCCCTGCGTTGGCCTTTCTGCTCAGGATCGCTTTAGTGATTCGGGGTCCTTTGTGCTTTCACATGACTGTTAAAATTGTTTTATTCTATTTCTGTGAAGAATGTTATTAGAATTTTGATTGCATTCAATCTGGCCTTTTTTATTTATCTGTATTTGATATAAGCAACATGACAGCATTTATAATTACATGAAAATTATTAAGATTTTATGGTTTATGCTTTTTATGACAAAACTAAAGACCACAGTAAAATGGCTCTTCTTCCTAAGCAGCTAACCCTGCAAACAAAAACAAAAACAAAAACAAAAACAAAACAGAAAACAAAAAACAATCTTACAAGCAATCCAGGAAACCCACCGATTTGTTTTCAAGCTTCTGTTATAAATGTAATGAGAAGGGAAGAGACAGATGTCCGGATGCATCCTGTACTGCACAGTCAGCTGTAAGATCGGCATCCTGCCGATTGTGTTCTGCTCCACGCTCTCTTCCAGCAGCTTGTAAAAGCGGGCCATCATCGACTGGTCATAGCCATACTCTTGGGCCTTCTGAGAGGAGGAAAAGAAGCAACAATATCTATGAATTTGTTCTTACTTTTACATTATAAAAACAATGACAGTGCTTTGATATATAGGTGGTAAGGTTCAGATGGCATAAAATCACAATCACAGATTCAGAGAAAGGAGATGTTTCTGGTCCTGATCCTCAAAAAACCATGTACCCTGAATATAAATTGAGGCATTTTCTTTTTATTTAAAATACACACATGGTGCTAATGAAAGAGATGTGTCTTGTGAATGACCACAACCCAACTTTGATGTTAATAGAGGCTACTTGAAAAAAATCAATAATAAAGGAAGACAAGAAATCTGCCGGGCATGGTGGTACATATCTATAATCCCAGTACTCGGGAGGCTGAAGCAGGAGGACTGATGTAAGTTTGAGGCCAGCCTGGTCTATACAGTGAGTTCTAGGATAGCTTGTGCTATATAGTGAGACCCTATCCTAAGAAACAAAACAAAAAAGAAATTTAACATAAATTTTAACAATTATTTCTGGAGTATGCCCTCACAAATAGAAATACTGAATGCCTTTTGAAGACCAATTTCTTTACCCACACATGCAATATGCACTGGGCACCTACAAACTAGAGTACTGAGTCTGCTGAGCTGAATGACATCACGTCTCTTATATTCTAGGAGACAGGCAGGCTACAGATCTACTAAATTGACTTCACAAACAAATATTGGATTATAACTTGCATGTGAAAAATACTGACCTAAATGATAAATGAAGAAAATGTCTAATGTTATCCCAATTGTGCCTTGGGATATACTTTTCAATGACTGCATCATACAAAGATTCAAAAAGTACTCGTAAAGATTGAATAAGCATTACATCTTAAATAACCTGGAAGTTAAAATGTGCTCTGAAACTGTTCAAAGATATCGAATCTTCATGAGTGAGGTTGAAGACATTGGCTTTGAAGATGTATGTGTAAATCTGAAGACGCCTATTTCATGAGCTACAAGAGTGGAAAATAAGGCAATATGTCCTAGTATATTATTTAATTTTTAAACAGGTTTGTATAATTAAATAAAATAGTAACTATCAACAGACATTTGACAATTTCATCTATTACCCAAAAAGCTTATCTATTCAAGTTAGCCCAAACCTAATTTTGACTCTTCTTTCTGAGAAAAGAGGACTTACAAAAGACAACATATCTACTTTCAGAAAAAAACCCAGTCCATCTTACAAAATGACAGACTTAAATATTCTCACATGAAAGGATGGCTCTGATCTATTTACTGATTGGAAAAAAGCCAATTCTGCATAGAATAATTCTACTGCCTTTAAATAAATCTCTCTATGTACTAACATGGGCTGGGATTTAGCTCAGTTGGTAGAGCACTGCTCTGCAATCTCTGAGGTCCTGAGTTCGATTCCCAGTGCCGCAAAATGGGAGAAGGGCCTGGCAATCCACTCCCAAGGCAATCCCGAAACAATCAGCCATTGAAAACCCTATGAGGGTCGCTATAACTCAGAGATGACTCAACGGCACCTGACAACAACAACATATACTAACATATACATATATGCAAACCTTGTAACTACTGTATACACTATTTTAGAAACTCATTTACTGTCTGTTATCCACTAGAACGTAAGTGCTGTGTTTTCCTAACTTTTCACAACCCCAACATCTAAAACGGTGCCTGAACCAGGTGTGGTGGCAGATAACTAAAACCCCAGCACTCAGGAGACTGAGGCAGGAGGATCAAAGAGTTTGAGCCCATCTGGGCTACACAGCTAGCTCCAGGTTAGTCTGGAGTGCAAAGTGAATCCCTGTCATTCAAGCCTGTGGAAAAAAAAATCAAGTAAGAAATAAAATAACACCTGAATTATACTGGCACCCAATAAATTTATTTTGGAAAAAAAAAAGAACAAACGCAGATTACACCAAATAACTACTGAATCCTGATTCTTTTTTCTTTTTCTTCTTTTTTTTTTTTGTAGTACTAGGGGGTTGAACCCATGGGTTCACACATACTTTGTAAGTGTTCTACCACTGGACTGTGCCCCCAGTTCATTTTTAATTTTTATTTTGAGACAAGGTCTCACTGAGTTATGCAGGCTGCCTCTGGCCTCGAACTCACAGTCCTTCTGCCTGTGCCTCCCAAGTTGCTGGGATAACAGGCATGTGCCACAGCACCTGTCTCCTGAATCCTGATTCTGATGCCCACGCCTAAGAGACATACATAGTGAAATTAAAAAAAAAAAGAAAAAGGTAGACTAGGCCACTGTCCTTTTCTTTCCCTGTCATCTTTACTTTCAAGTGATGTGAGGGACATAGCCATTTTCTTTAACTCAGAAGAGATAATATTATACCTGGAAATGTACTCCAAGACCATTTTTCTTTATAATATTTTCCTCAGATTTGTGCATACTTAAATCAATCAAGAGATTGGGTCTTTTTTTTCCCTTGCTTTAAAAATTTTTTTCTTATATGTTTTATTTGTGATGTTAACATAACCCAGATACACCCCTTAAAATATCTGCATGTGGTGGGCATGGTGGTGCCTGCCTGTAATCCCAGCACTCAGGAGGCTCAGAAAGGAGGACTGCTAGCTGAAGGCCTGCCTGGGTTACATAGCGAGACCTTGTCTCAAAAAACCAAAATGAATGAATGAACGAACAAATAAAATAAGGCAGATCCGCATGGGTGCTCTTGGTGTGTGCTGTGGAGGCTTGCTGTCTTGGATGCTTATGCTCCTCTTGTCACCCACATACACAAAGCACAACAATGAACAAAGGGACATTTACAGGGGCTTTCACTTTTTCTCTCTTGAGACAGGGTCTCAATATGTAGACCAGACTGGCCTTGACCTCCATCCAGATCCTGCTGCCTCAGCCTCCCAATTGCTGGCACTACACGCACATGTCACCATCACGCCTGGCTGAGGTTTTTACTTACGAAGCCTCAAATGATGCTTTTCTTTTCTCAGTCCTTCCCTGCTTTCCCCTCCAAATACAGGATAATAACCCAGAAAACAACTGTCCTCTATGAGATGAAAGCAGTCCCTTCAACCTCAATATGAAAACACTCACCATGGAGATGACTGTGGGAGGGAGCTGCTTAGGGTCTCCTACTAGGATTAGCTTGTTGCAGCGGTGGATGAGCGGAGTAAGAGTCTCAACTTCACACGACTGCCCAGCCTTGGTGAGAAAGTACAGAAGGGAGAAACGGTCTTAATTACCTTTGCTACTCATTTGTCCATATGGTTAATCTAATTCACTATAGTTCTAACCATTCAGAAAAGTACACTCCTCCTTCTATGCTAGATAAAAAATAAGGGTTTTTTCATTAGAAAATAAAACAATCAACGATAACAGAACCAACAAAACAAAATTTAAAAAAGAGCCTCCATTATGTTGAGGTCAGTCATCATGGTGCCACTGCTACTTTGGAAGCAGCCACAGGTAGAAGGCTGTGCCCATCCTAGGTTTCTGTCCTTTGTTCCTGTGGAGCCCAAGCCTGAGAGAATTTGCTTTCGTCTAAAGTTCTTTAGAGGAAAGAACAGTCTGCAGTCTCTGAGGTCCCGAGTTCAATTCCCAGCACCGCAAAAATGGGAGCAGGACCTGGCAATCCACTCCCAAGGCAATCCCGAAACAGTCTGCCATTGAAAACCCTATGAGGGTCGCTATGAGTCGGATACCAACTCGACGGCACCTAACAACAACAACAACAACAACAACAAGTTCTTTTAGAAGGTTATTTATGAAGTTCCGATATTACATTAGGTGTGCCTGTGCTTCCCCCACATTTCCTCCTTGCTCCTCAGGAGGCCTCTTCAATCACAAGACTCAAGTTTCTCTCGAATTCAATAACATTATCTTCATTACTTCATCACTTCCACTGCTTCCATTGTTTTATTCTGGTGAATATTGTTTTTATGTTTAAACAGATACATAATTACCCATTTATAGGTTATCAATATTAAATCTTGGATCTCTTGGATTCTCTGTATTTAACAATCCATTTCTTTTGTCTTCTGATTTTTCATTCTGGCAAACGGCTGTTGTTGTTAGGTGCCGTCAAGCTGTGTCCGACTCATAGAGACCCTCATATGGTTTTCAATGGCTGATTGTTTCAGGATTGTCTCGGGAATGGATTGCCAGGTCCTTCCCCCATTTTTGCGGTGCTGGGAATTAAATCCAGGACTTCAGAGACTGCAGAGCGGAGCTCTACCAACTGAGCTAAATCCCAGGCCCTGGCAAACAGTACGTAGCTAATAAATGTATCATCAGTGAATGGAGTAGGAATAAAGGAAGTTAGTTGGAAATATTGTGGTCAAATCTGTCCAAAGTTACATTATAAGTGTAAAGAGGCCACTGAGTTGACAGGACCATTGCCGTCTTAGACAGCCCCCCTCCCTTTGAGAAATTATACACTGGAAGAATTTTTTTAACTGTCTGATTTGAACTGCCTGATTGTTAATTCTTAACTGTTGATTGCCTATGGACCACCTGTTCTGCTTCTGTACCATCCTGCTTGCACAATCTATAGAACTACTACCTGAGTGACTGTTATAGAACTGCTTGCTTGTTTTTGTTTTCATGGCAACCACTTATACAAATCGTATGAGGAACTTAGAGACTGTATATAAATCATACAATTTAGAGATTGTAAACTTGCCAAAATTTGCCTTTATAAGTCCCCAGCAACTGTTCCTCGGGGCCATAGGTTTTGGAGAGACACTAGTTCTCCATGGCAGCTGGCTCAATAAAGACTCCTTTTAATTGGCTTTCTGCTCCTTGTAGTGTGTTTCTGACTTCCGTTTACAATGGGTACAACGTTACAACACAAGTACTTCAAAGGTAACCAGAGATATTCCAAGCAGGAGCTAATTCACCACTAAGCGAGTGCTCTACTACTGGGCTGCATCCTCAGCCCATTTTTATCTTTTGTCTTAAGACGGTCTCGCTAAATTATACAGGCTGCTTCTGGGCTTAAACTTGTGATCCTCCTGAATCATTAGGATTACAGGCATGTGCTACCACGCTCAGCTCAGCAGGGGTTTTGTTAGAAATACCAGTCATCCTTAAGACTATAATCTTCTTCTTTTTCTTTCTGTAGTCCAGGCTAGCCTGTAACTTGCTATATAAACTAGAGTGGCCTTGAACTCAGGTCCAACATCCTGCCTCAGCCTCCTGAGTGCCGGGATTTCAGGCATGCACCCCCACACTTCGCTTTAAGGCCATAATCTTAATATTAGAAAAGCAATTTAAACCACGGTGGGCCATTAGCACATTTTAGTGTAAGAGAACACGTATGCTGTGGCAGGAAGGAATCAGATGTATAGAGACCACTTTATCAACATCTCAGCAGCTACAATTCATCCAAGACTTACTCGTCAAGAGTACCAGTCAAAGGTGTATGGCCCACTGACCTCGTCAACAATGACACAACTGAAGGGGACACCCCCTTGCCCTCGAAAAGCAGACTCAAGCAGTAAGCCACCACTTGTGCTCAACGTGCAGCAGATGACATGGGACTCCAAGATGATGATATTCTGTGTTTTCTGTGGGCGTCCCTGGACCTGGGTGACAAATAAAAGTTAATCATACTTAGTTGCACATACATCCTTAATTGTAGCTGGCCTCTTTTTAGTGTAAAATACCCATCATTGTTTTATGAAGTAGAAAAATATTTAATGAAAATTAGGGGCAAATCTCAGTTCTAGAAAATAGCAAAAACATTCAAAATAAACAGAAACTATCAAAGAGAATACTGTGTTCTTCACTCTAAGCTTAGAACATGATTCAAGGATGTTTTTAAAAAATGTTCAGAGTTTGATTTGGTCAAAGTTAATTGCAATTATCTGAGTAAAACCAGCTTAAGCTTAGGGTTCAAGCACCAGTTCCAAGAGTCTGTGCTCTTAGCTGAGAACTGCGACAACGGAAGGCAGGTGGAAGGCAGGCGGTACTCGCTTAGGCCACTCACTCCACCCACATCCAGACTGTGGCACTGCAGAGCCCACAGCTGCTGCCCTATTCCTAAAACTCACACATGTGGTTTGCTTTCTCTTTTAACAAGGCAACACCCACAAACCTACTTTCATGAACTATTCATTGTAGCAATTATTATAATTGGTTTTTTCCGCACTGTGTGGGAAAGAGAAACAGAGAATAAGAGGGATTTTTCATATTTACCCAGATTTTAAGAGGAAAAAATTAATTCATAATCACCTCTTAGAAATCTCAGATGGTGATATCAATTCATTCTTAGGTTAAAGAAAAAAATGTAAATGTAATTACAGTATAGTCTCTACTTTTATAGTTGTCTGCAATTTAATAAATACCTTTTAAAATGTAATTAAGTTGGGCACTGTGGTGTACGCATGTAATTCCAGCAACTTGGGAGGCTGAGGCAGGAGGATCAAGAGTTCGAGGCCAGAGGCAGTCTGTGTAACTTAGTGAGACCCTGTCTCAAGATGAAAATAAATAAGGGGATGGGGATGCAACTCAGCAGTAGAGCCCTTGTAATGTGCAAGGCCCCGTATTCAGTTCCCCAGTACTACACCCTCCCCCTCCCCCACACCTCACTGTAACTGAGAAAAGCCCATATGTTGTCTGAACTACTTCATAAATTAAGCAAATAAAATGCAACAGGTGAATTACTCACCTCTTTTATTTTTGAAGCAAGTTCTTGCCTTTCTTTTGAAACTCTGGCAATTTTTTCATCTAATTCTTGCCTCTGGAAAAAATTAGAATGTCACCATTAAAATTAAACTAAACATGTTGGAATGCTTCCCAACAGAACGCTTCATATTTCAAAAGAGGAAGTCTGAAAATATTTTACCAATGAAAACCTATTAACTCAGCTTGTTTCTTCTTCACCTGCAAAGTCCTGACATACTTTCTGTACTGCTGGGTAGGATTGTGTGATGGCCAGCGTACTGCATGTATGCCATTTGTTGCTTAGCATTCTGATGCTTGGAACAGCATTCCTCCGCTCATTTCTAGGTGGTCCAAATGAAGCTGCCAATCACAAACCAAGCATTCCTGCAGTCACAGTGATGAACACACAACACAGGCCTGGGAAATCATGGCACCCACTCCCTTAAAAATAGGGATCAGATCTACTTGGAAACCGCGGGACGAGTCAGAGTTCTTCCATTGAACTCTTGCATCCCTGCAAAGGTACTGGGAGAGAGACTTTCTCTGGAGTTTTTAAGCTAGGACGATGGAGCTCGGAGATGCAGGCACTTGTCTTCTACAGAAGAAATGGCTGACACACAAAGGAAAACAAATCAAGCAGTGGGAAAGGTAACATCTGAGCCTCCAGATCCAGCCATCCTGACCCAATCCACTTCCAGCTTTCACAGGGGTATGAGCCAGTATATTCCCTTTCTGTCTAACCCAATTTGAACTGAGTTTCTTCAACATGTAACCGAAGGATACTTAATAAATTTAGTGTAACTTTAATATAATATGATTTGCCCTATGAGCCAAATTCAACACATGGTACACTTTTGTGAACAAAATTTAATTGGAACACAGTCATATCCGTTTGTTTACACATGATCTACAGCAGTTTTACAGTTATGAGAGTTGAATAGCTGCAGCAAAGACCATACAGCCTATATGACCTACAATATTTACTTGCTTGCTCTTCACAAAGTTTGCTAGTCCCTGATGAAAAGCATATTACTTTGTTGTTGTTGTTGTTGTTGTTGTTGTTGTTGTTAGGTACCATCAAGTGGGGTCCAACTCATGTTCTTAGGTGCTGCCAGGTTAAGTCTGACTCATAGCAACCCTATGTACTGCAGAATGAAACACTCCCTGACTCCATGCCAGGCACAGATCTTTTTATGTTTAAGCCCATTGCTGCAGACACTGTGTCAATCCATCTAGTTGAGGGTCTTCATTTTTTTCACTGACCTGCCACTCGCTCAAACATGGTATCCCTCTCCAGGGACTGGTCCCTCCTCACAACAAGTAAGCACCTCCAGTGTTGCATCTGTTTGTTGAAACATCTCTATTGGTATTCTATCAATTCCTGGAGCCTTGTGTTTCACCAATTCTTTCAAGGCAGCTTCCACTTCTTCCTTCAGTACCTTCGCTTTCTGATCTTATTCAACCTCTTGAAATGGTTGGTCATCCACCAATTCTGTTTGGTATAATGAGTGTGTATTCCTCCCATCTTCTTTTGATGTTTCCTGGATTGTTTAATATTTTCCCTATAGAATCCTTCACTGTTGCCACTCGAGGCTTGAATTTTTTCTTCAATTCCACTAGCTTGAGAAAAACAGAGCGTGTTCTTCCCTTTTGGTTTTCTATATAGAGCTCCTTGACATGCCATTATAATACCGGATTTTTGTCTTCTCGAGCAGCCTTCTGAAACCTGGTTCTTTAACTTCGTCATGTTTTCTTTTTACTTAGCTGCTTGACATTCAAGGGCAAGTTTCAGAGTCTCTTTTGACATGTAATTTGGTCTTTTCTTTTTTTCCGGTCTTTCCTCATGAATGAGGTCTTTGATGTCATACCACAACTTGTTTGGTCTTTGATCATTAGTGTCTAATGCATCAAATCTGTTCTTGAGGTGGTCTCTGCACCTATATGTCTGTCAGTTTGCTGTACTGTAAGGGCTTGTATGTTGCTGTGATGCTAAAAGCTATGTCACCAGTATTACAGATCCCAGCAGGGTCCATGGTGGACAAGGCTTCAGCTGAGGTTCCAGGCTAAGACAGACTAGGGAGAAGGACACAGCTAACCCACTATTGTTGGAAAAATTAGCCACTGAAAACCCTATGAATACCACTTTAGTGTACACTTTTATATATGAGTCATGTCATGCCCCAAGAAAAAGATGACCTCAAATACTCAACTAGTTTGTGTACCTGCTAATTACTACTGAAAGATCATGAGATTAAAAAAAAAACAAAAAACAAAAACAAAAACAAAAACAACAACAACAAAAACCCACGAGGAACTAAATGTTTAGATACCTGTATTTCCCGTCCACCTCGGCATAAAGCTCGCTGGCGGGAAAGCTCATCTAGTTGATGATCCAGAAACTCCTTTCTTCTATGCATCTCTTGCACATGAGAAGGCAAGTCTTTTTCTAGTGTAAATTAAAGAATTACATGTTAATTCTGACAAACTCACATACACATACATATACCATGAGAAGGAAAACTCACTCACAAGGCTAGACTATTTCTGTTGTTGTTGTTGTTAGGTGCCTTCGAGTCAGTATCCGACTCATAGAGACCCTTACAGGGTTTTCAATGGCTATTTTGGGATTGCCTTGGGAGTGGATTGCCAGGCTCTTCTCCCATTTTTGCGGTGCTGGGAATTGAACTTGGGACCTCAGAGACTGCAACGCAGCGGTCTACCAACTGAGCTAAATCCCAGCCCCGTTAGACTATTTCTAGAGTCTCCAAATTATCGTTAGTGCCCAATTCACTTTTTACCATTCAAAAAGAAAGAGAGAAAACACCAGTATGTACAAAGTCAGTACTTACTCATTCTGTGGTTCACTTGGCTGTCCAAACTGAATTTTAAGACCTCATTATTAATAGACTTTTCTGGACCCAGTCGTACTAAATTTATATCTCCACAGTTTCCTGTTGATAAAAATCACACTTCAAGATTAATAAAGACACTGCTAATAAATCCTGCCTCCATACAGAATATCTAGTTCTTTTTTTTTTTCAGTACTTGGGGTTGAACCCAGAGCCTCGCACTTGCATGCTTTGCAAGTGATGGATCACTGAGCTGCACCCCCAGCGCATTTTTTTTTTTTTACTTTTTGAGACAGGGTCTTGCTAAATTATGCAGACTACCTCTGGTCTCGAACTTGCAATCCTTCTGCCTCTGCCTCCAGAGTTGCTGGGATTACAGGCGTGCGCCACAGCGCCCAGCCCCCATAATATCTATTTCTAAGCAAATATATTAACAATAAGTTAACAATAAGAGGAGAAATAAAATGATTTGTCAAGTAGACACCAAGAACTTAAAGACCCCTTACACATTATTTTAGATATTCTTCATAACAACCCTACAGAGCAAGTACTTAACCACTTCTACTTAATACAAGGAAGCAAGGTCACATAAATAGAACATTGCAAGCCAGGCATGGTGGCGCACACCTGTAATTCGGGAGGGAGAGGCAAGAGGAGAACCATACGTTCAAGTCCAGCCTTCATTACACACAGAGACTTTGTCTCAAAAAAAAAAAAAAAAAAAAAAAAAAAAAAAAAAAAAAAAAAAAAAAAAAAAAAAAAAAAAAAAAAAAAAAAAAAAAAAACCCACCAAATAAATGAAAAACAAAAAACCAGTACATCGCAGGTCTGACACTCTATTATACTAATGTTTTTCAAATTATGTTCTGTATAACACTCCAAGACAGACTTGAGGAAGGTTGAGTTAAAAAAGCAGTTTTCTGGTCCACAGAGTATTTTAAAGATTTTGATATACAGTGGGATGCCGCAGTCTGTGACTACAGCCTAGGATCCAGGGTTTCCCGACGGTGGGTGGCGCCCAAACAGGGACCTGAAGGAACGACTTCACTCTCTAAAAAAGCCTTACAAAGGTAAGAATTCCTGGCGGTGAGGATAGGATCTCGTCAAGGGTTTCGTGAGCCCCCCAGTATTATGAACAATAAATGGAACAGATCCACATTGCCTCTGAGCTGCTGTGTTTCTGTTACCCACCGCCACTGACTCCTCACCCGCCTTCGGGAAACCCTGGATACTAGGCTGCAGCTAGGGCTGCGGCAGTGGGACCTTAGCACTGGACCACAATTCCTTCTGGAAGGTTGGTTAAGTGCTGATCAGTTTGAGTTCAGAGTACTTTTTTCCCATAAGAATTAATGTAAATGTATTTACTGGTTCCAGTACCACAATGAATGGCTAATTTAGCCACCTGTATGGCACTCATATATTTAGCAATAAATTCTTTTTAAAATTCAATTGTTATTTGAGAACTGAAACATTTAAGCATGGAGTTCGAGTGCTGAGGTACCATTGCATGAATATGTATTTGAATTTTCAGATAGATTCTTACTTGACCACTAAAGTTTTTTTTTTTTTGCACAATACTCAGAATAAAGTTTTGAAAAAATAAATGTATGTTAAATGAAGGATTTATTTACAGTTATCTACAGCATATACTTTTGATCCTAGTTCAGGTCACTAAGGATTTCAAAGCTGCCTCACTCACTATAGTGTTTTCCATGAGAAAGATGGATGTGATTACCCAGAGACTCACCTATTCTAAATGCTCAGAAATGCTCCATAAATTATAACAAACACCCTTTATATTAAACAGTGAGCTCATAAAAATTTAAGAGATATTCCTAGCAGCCAGAAACAGAGCTGAAAGCTCGACCTGAAAGTCAGAGATTCTGTGGCTTCCTGTGGGAGCAGGGTGTGGGATGAGGACTGGTCAGTGGCTAGGTGTCAAGGTATTTGTTTTGCTCCTTAAATCAACACTATTGAGGTGTAATTTACATTCAGTAAAATTCAGAGACTTGAAAATCTTTAACTCTATCAATTTTACAAATGTCTCCATTGGCAAAACTACCACTACAATAAAAACACAGAAACTACTATAACGGGAGTTTGGATTTTCATGTCCACCTGAATCTAACAAAGGGGCTTGGAAGAAGTAGAGTAATGAAAAAGAAGTGTATCTATCTTGGTCTAGGCTAAGATAGGGAAAAATAAATTTCTTCTGGGACTTTCCAACCACAGGTCTAGATTTAGGGAATAAATCCACATGTGGATTTAGGGAATAAATATGTAACAATAAAGGGACTCAATTATAAAGAGAGTTGAGATTTAAAAAATGAGAACATAACAAATTTTATGTCAATCTGTAATGAAAATCCAGGTCAAAGTAGAAATTCTTCTTAGAAAATACCAATTAATGAAACTCATTCAAAACTAGAAAACTTGGGCTGGACACAGTGGCACACACCTGTGACCCCAAGTGACTCAGGAAGGGAGGCAGAAGGATCCTAAGTCTGAGGCCAGAGGTAGCCTGTGTAACTTTGTGAGACACTGTCTCAAAACAAAAAAATTAAGTAGTGGGCTAGGGGTGCAGCCCAGTGGTAGATAGAGCACTTGCAAAGTATGGGTGAGGCCCTAGGTTCAACTCCCAAGCATCAAACAAAAACAAAAACAAAACCCTCTGAAAACCTAGAAAACCTGAGTAGGCCTATAGATCACTAAAGATATTTAAACAATACACAAAAATGAGGCTTCAAACCTGCGAAAAATTGGATTCAGCTTTGGGTGCAAGTTCAATATGTCAAAATTTAGGTGGTTCGAGCACCGGGCGCGGTGGTGCATGCCTATAATCCCAGCGGCTTGGGAGGTGGAGGTGGGAGGATCGCAAGTTCAAGACCAGAGGCAGTCTGTGTAATTTAGTGAGACCCTGTCTCAAAAAAAAAAAAAAAAAAAGTAAAAAAAATGGGCTGGGGGCGCAGCTCAGTGGTCCAGCACTTGCAAAGCATGCAGGCACGAGGCCCTGGGTTTAACCCCCAGTACTAAAAAAAATTTTTTTTTTGGTGGTTCAGGCTTAAAGCCTATATGTAGATAGCAGGGTTTCAAAATGAACCAAAACCCAGACCCTGAAACCATTCTGGTTCAAGCATTATTTAAATTTTTCTGAACCCAAACCCAGTGAAAAACTGGGTTTAGATTCAGTTTATGTTTTGTTTTGTTTTTTGTTTTTGTATCAAAAGCTATTTAAAAATTGAAAAAAAATTGAAAGAAACATCATTCATCTAACTACACAGGAATAAAGCCTTAAACCTCAATCTAAACTGAATCCATACTTTCTACACTTTAACATAATGAGCCAGAATGGAAACCCAAACTCAACTTTTCATGGATTTGAAGCCCTGCATAAAAACTTGCCCATTATGCCCCAAACAAAATCAAGAGCAAAATCCAGAAGTCCCTGGCACCTGAGTACAACCTATGAGAAGGCTGGTCAAGCACTGCTCAGTTCAAGTGCCGAGGACTTTTTTCCCATAAGAAATAATGTGAGCGGATTTATGGGTTCCAGCACCACACTAAATGGCTAAATGAGACACGTGTGCGCCACTCATGTACTTAGCAGTAAGTTCTTTTCCAATTTCGATTGTTCTGTTTTTCTCTTTCCTTTCCTTTTAGCATGAGAAAATGTCCTGGGTGCCACAATGACTGTATGGTGTGTGTGTGTGTACATGCACGTGCGTTTGTGTATATCCAAAAAACCCTACCAGCTCATGAACCCAGCGGCAGGACACATCTTTACCGTTTCAAATTGATGCACAAAGTGAAGCTTCTCCCTCTATTTCACCCGGAAGTGATACAGGTAAGCGCGGCGTCTTACACAGATTTTATTTTGCATGGTGGTCTAATGCTGAGCAAGTGGTTGAGCATCAAACCACAATTCTCCTGAAGATCTTGGTCAAGGACCAAAATGTTTAAGCACAAAGCGGCCCAAGTGCTGGGGTACCTCTGTAAGACAACACTACCCAGGTGCCGGGGCTCCTGCCTGTAACCTCAGCTAGCTGGAAGGCGGAGGCCGGAGGATGGTACATTCAAGGCGGGTGGGAACCCACATAACTTAGCAAGACTCTGGCTCCAAATAAAAAATATTAAAAAAAGGAGGGAGGGACTGGGGGTGCAGCTTAGTGGTAAAGCATTTGCCTAGCATGCACAAGGCCCTGGGTTTCAACTCCCATTACTATAAAACAACACTAATAACAAAACAGGTAATTTTATATGAAGCATTCTGAAGAATAAACAGACAAAAAAAAATTGTCCTGGGCCAGGCATGATGGTGCACGCCTGTAATCCCAGCGGCTTGGGAGGCGGAGGCAGGAGGATCGCAAGTTTGAGACCAGAGGCAGTCTGCGTAACTTAGCAAGACCTTGTCTCAAAAAGTAAAAAAAAAAAAAAAAAAAAAAAAAAAAAAAAAAAAAAAAAAAGTGGGCTGAGGGTGCAGCCCAGTGGCCCGGCACTTGCAGAGCATGCAAGTGCAAGGCCCTGGGTTCAACCCCCAGTACCGCAAAAAAAAAAAAAAAATCCTCAGCTTTTTTTTTTTTTTTTTTAAATAAAGACAAGGTCTAGGTATGTAGCCTGGGCTGACCTCAAACTTGAGATCCTCCTGCCTGCTTCCTATATGTGGAATTACAAGCATGTGCATCATGTCCAGCTTCATTTTTTAAAAGTCTGTATAATTTGAGCACTCAAACTAGACAAAGATATTATGACACAAAAAAATTATAGGCTGGGTTCATTTACGAACACTAATTCCAAATTCCTAAATAAAGCATTTAGCAATCAAGCAATGTGTTAAAAAATAATAATACATGACCAGTTGACTTAAATCTAGGACTCAAAGTTACTGTAACATTAGAACAACATTACAATTTACCACGCTCACAGATTTAAAGAAAAGCTTCATTACCACACACACACACAAGGGCAAAGAACGAAATTCAACACCCATTCACAATAAAAACTTAATGAAAAGGTGCCTCTTTAACCTGATAAAGGGTATATAAGAAACCTGGAAATGAACATCATACTTAATGGAGAGATGCCTGAGGCAGTCCCCTAATGGACACCCAGGACCACTGGAAATAGTGAAAAGCAAAGTAGTAAGAAGAATGCTTTCCTTACTCCCGGAGGACGCCATCATTTTCTAATATGGAGAAATCAAACACCCAACTCCACACTTCACTTGAGTCATCCATCAACACACACCCGAAGAAGTCTTAACCTCCTGCAGCCAGGCAGAGGCAAGTCAGAACTGCACCAAGTGCACACTGCACAGGGACTGCTCCTGGGATGCATACGGGCACCGCCGCTTTCAAGAGCTTGGCCCTAATACAAAACAGAAGGTGTACCTGCCTTACATTTTCCCCTTGAGATATACACACTCTAGAAACCAGTGTTCCTATAAACTGTGTGAATCTTGACGTATAGAAGTAGTACTATACTTTACATCATGACCCAGTACAATTCCACACTCTGCACAACAGAAACAAGTTTCATGATACTTAACTCTCATGACCCACACATGGATCTTCTCTGTTTCCTTCTGTTCTGCTCTATTTTAACTGTCTGAAGTACGCCAATTCTAGTTCCCCTCAACTGACTTTACAATTCACTAAGTGGTCACAAGCCAATTTGAAAAGCAATGTCCTAGAAAGCTGCACGTATCCACGAGAGACATGACCGTGGGTGCTGTGCTTTGGTGCACACCTCCGAATGTTGTTAGCAGTACACCATGTGATTCGCTTAGCTATGGCAGTAAAGGTTTTTACACCTGCACTGGAAAAACATACTCAAGTATAAGAGTATTCACTATAATAAAGTTTGCAATAAAAAAGCTGACAAGAACATAAATTTCTACCAATGGATAATGAACAAACCGCAAACTCACATAATGAAGATACCCTATAGCTGTTAATATGAATGACTATAGCTATACATAAAATTAGTCTTACAAATGTAATGGCAAATGTAATGAAAATGTAATTTTGAGTTTTAAGAGTAAATGGAGTTTACATGCAGGTATGCATATCTTACAAAAGGAAAAACATGTGATCCTTCAGAATAAAGATGACATGGCCCAATCTCTCTTGCACCTGGCTCTGGCCTTGTAACTCCTGGCCAAGGAGAAATAAGCCGAGGAGCTACTGGTAGTATCTAGAAACATTCCTTAAAATATGGTTAGTCTATTCCCCTTGTCAGTTTTTCATCTTTTCCTCATGCGTGGTGGACGTGGTTGCTAGAGCTGCAGCAGCCACTCCTGACCATGAGGTACACCTAAGGGATGGAGCTCACACACAGTAGGGCACAAAGATACAAAGAGCCTGGGTCTCTGAAGACTCTGAATCAGTGATTGGCAGCTGTTCTCAACTGCCCACCTCTGGCCTCTTGAATTAAAAAGAAAGAAATGTCTATCATATTAAACCACTGTTTTTGGAATCTCTGTTATTTGCAACTGAGTCTAATCCTCACTGATAAAAGGCAGTGTCAGGTACCATCAAGAAATATCAAATTTGGGTGGAAGACAAGACGTAAGAGCTTAAGAAAGCAGCACAATACAAAACCAGAACCATACCACTCAAAATGAAGAGTATGAAGAATAAATGTTAACTAAACAGAAACAATTTTACCTTTGCACTCAAGTGTCCTGAATTCTCTGTAGTAATGCTCATCACTATTACCTGAACTTGACTAAAAGTATGTTACCCACCAACAGTGTACATATCTAAGCTTCGGCTTCCCCCACAAATCCAGCAGGGCTGTTCAGTCCCTAGCTCACAGGACTGAGGGTGCTGACACAGTAAGCACTCGATACACTGTTCCTGCTGTTTTCAACAGGCCTCATCCTCCACCACTTCCCTCCTGCTCCAGCTCTTCAGTCACTAAACACCTACTGAACCCCAACGGCGGGCCAGGCCGGGTTCTAGGCAACCAAGGAAACGTCAATGAACAAACCAGAACCCCTGCCTTTGGGAAGTGCCCGAGCTTCTCTTGTGCTGTTCCCTTTTATTAATGGTTGCCACTGCTCCAGCACCCCGCTCCCTCCCTCCCTTCCCGTGTGTGGCTGACTCCTAACTGATCTTCAGGCTTCATCTTAGACATCATTTCCTCCAAAAACCCTGCAGATCCCTCACACGAGGTCCCTCTGAGGTGTCTGAAATCCCCTTTTAGCCCCCTTACAGCCCTTGTCACACACACTATTCTCTAATCGCCCGCTGACCTCTCTACTTCCTCATTAGACTGTATGTCAAGGGTTCACTGGTGAAACCTCAGTACTTGACACAGTGCTGGGACAGGGTAAATGCTCCATAAAATATCTACTAAATGAATCAACAAGTACATATAGGCTAAGCTCCAGCTCAAAGTTATTACACCAGGACTGATTTGCTCTTTACCCTTCAAAGGGGCCCACACTAACACTGAAGACAAAGGAAGTAAAAACCCGTGTACGTCTCATACCCATAGGATTCTTCTTGTCTTTACATCTTTCTTTGAATTCGAGGATAATTTTTTTCATGAGTTCATCAACAGCTGCATTGGAAGGCGCACATACAAGAACACGGTTTTGCTTGATTTTGGCATTGAAGTTTTCATCCGAATGCCCTTTCCTCTGGTTCTACAATTTGCCACACAATAGACAAACACAAACACAAACACAAGCAAAAAATACTGATGAGTTCTATCACACAGTATTAAAGTTCTTCTCTACTCCCATGAATATTCAAAAGTTCCCGTAATAAGGAGTTAAAAGTAAATAGAAGTACCTATGTCTCACACTGATATTACAATTACTCTGGTCTATAGCTGGGGGGTAGACGCTTACTGGTAGAGTGTGTGCCTAGCCCACATGAGGCCCTGGGTTAGATCCCCAGCACAACAAACAACAACAAAAAACTACTCTGGCATAAAATGTTATCGCAACTGCTCTGAGCCTTACTTTACCATCCACTGATGTTAATCAATACTCAGTCCAACCAACACGTAGCCCCAGATTGCATTCAAGATGGCATTAGATATGACCCATAAGGAAACCTGGGACCATTCTAGTCCTCTGACTTGTTTCACGTGAGATAAGAGTCTTGTCTTTTCACTTCTGATCATCTTCCTTCCCTTTGCCACCTCTTTCCCTGATACAGCTCTATGCAATATAAATACACCCAAAAGGGAAGGGAAGAGGGCACTTCAATACTTATTTCTCTGTCAGTTAATTCAAGGGAAGGGAAACGATTTCCCACGTCGACAGCACCAGGGACCTCGCGTGCACCTACCTCTGTCAGTAGGCGGTACAGGAGGCCAACAATAGTTTTTGATTTTCCGGTTCCAGGTGGTCCATGAATAAGACAGATTTTGGCAACTGATGGCGAGTGTTTCACCATGGCATACGCAGTTTCTATCGCTTTCTTTTGGTCTTCATTGAAGTCTTTTAAGTAGGCAATCTACATAAAAAGACAGCAGTGAGGAGGAGTGCCTTTTCTACAGTCACACATGAGAGAAAGATAAGGAAAAGCATTTGGGTGATTTTCTTCCGATATATGTCACACAAAAGCTTTGGTTATGGTCAGGTAAGACCTGAAAGGTGACTAATCTAATAACCACTTTCACTACTAGAAAGGAAGCTAATTAGTCACTAATTACTGTCTGTAAGTTTACTAATTACTAATTAGTGTCTGTAGGCATCAGCCCACTTATGAATTTTTCTTGGTGTTTGTAATTCTTCCAAAGATGTTCAGGATAAATTTCATTTACTGATCTATATTCTTCTTCTATTATTCTTTGATTTCTTCCACTTAGTCAATTCTGTCCTTGGACAGTAAAAAAATTCCAAGAGTATTTCTTTCCTAGTACAATGTCATAAAGTAGAAAAAAGAAATGTTTTTCAGGGTGAGATCTGAGTCTCAACTCCAATTTTATTTTCAAGCTAGGCCATTAACCCTCTGTAAACCTCAACCTCTGCTACTCATTAAATCTGGAGTTCCTTAAAAGGTAAGAATTCAGAGATAATGTACATGAAAGCCCTAGAATGCAGTACTAGTTTCCCTTCACATTTCTCTGTGTTAATTTCCTGGAATTTATATACAGTTTTTACAGTTAAAAATATGTGTTTAGGCCAGGCTTAGTGGCACATGCCTGTAATTCCAGTGACTTGGGAGGTTGAGGCAGGAGGATGGAGAGTTTGAGGCCAGAGGCAACCTGTGCAACTCAAAAAATAAAAAAGGGTGTGTGTGGGGGGATATGGCTTACTGGGAGAGCACTTGCCTAGCATGCACAAGGCTCTGGGTTCAACACCCTCCTACTGGGGGGAAAAAGGTGTTCACACAAGATGAAAACTTCATCTTTGTGTATCTGCAACAATTCCGGCCAATTCTCCATCAATCATTCAAACGCACAATTCATTCCACTACCAGCTGGGCCTCCTACTCCTGCGTTCTGGCCACCTAATTTAATGCTTAAGTAGCATGCTGACATAACATTCTCACGGAGCCCACCCAGCTCACCTTCAACCTGCATTGTCTTGTACCTTTCCCTGAAATAAGGTGACTAACTTAATTATATAAAGGAAACTAAACACAACCTCTCCCCCACACACACCCTGAGCAAGCACAGTGAATATGTCTTGTAGACATGCAGGATTATGCAGCAGCTAAAAATGTGACACTTTAACCTCCTGACATCAAAGTTTCTGCCTTTCCCTGGCATCACAGTATTGGCACTCACAATTCTGTCAGACGTTGTAGATAGTAGATCTTTGGTACAGAAGTCCATGGGGTTTGGATTCAGAACAGCTCTGGCAAGTTGGTTCCGACCACTCAACAGAGACATGGCTTTCAATTTCCTTTGTGTAGTTACCAGAGAAGTGATTACAATACATTTCATAAGTTCATTCAAATTGACTGGTAAATTATCTTGAGTCTGGATGGAAAGGAAACACTCAGATTTCCCATTACGCACTATTATCAAGAAGAAGAAAAAGCAATTTCAGTTACCAGTGAATAATGCTGTCCAGTTTCAAAAAGGCTATTCAAAAGTGCGTATTTTGTAACTTATGTTTTTATATGATATACTTTAATAACTCACTCAAAAAATATTTACTGGATGCTTCCTAAGAATGGAGCAATGTTCTGGTCCTCCAGAGACTTTTTTCCCTAGGAGGCAGCGGCAGATACCAAGTAAACGTGTCAAATGGTGATAAGTGCCATGAAGAAAGCAGAGGAGGGTAGGAGATGAGAGAGGGAGGTAAACCTGTTGGCTCAGGGGGCGGTCTTCCTAATGAGAGGACAGGGAACAGAGACTTGGAGGAAGGAAGAAATCTACGTCTTCCTACGAAGGGAAGAGTGCTATAAGCACAGACTCACCAACTGCAAAGACCATAAGGCAGAAAAGTTCTGGGAGTATTTTACACGCAGAGAGAAGGCTAGCATCGCTGGAAGGAAAAGTAGGGAGAGGTGAGCTAGGAGATCTGGACAGTAAAATGGGGGAATATTTTGTAGAACACTGAAGACCACAGTAATGACTCTGAATGCAGGGAAGTAACATGCCCTACCTTACAGCATTACAAGGAATCACTCTTCCTGCAAACAAAGAAAAAAGTACAATGGGAAAAGTACAGAAGCCACATATGAGGCTACTGCAGCAACCCAGGTAAAAGTTAATCTATGTAAAAGCTTTGACCATGATGATGCAGCAGAAGTGAAGACTTGGTTTTGGATGCACTATAGAGAAATGGTCAACAGGATTTCCTAACCAATCAGATACATCGTGTTAAAGAAACAAAGGATGAGAAAAACAGAAAAAGAAACAAAGGACCATGCATGACCCCAAGGATTTTGGAGACTCTGCTTATTGAGATGGGAAAGACTGACTGAAGAGCAAAGGTCAGGGAGAAAAACCAGGTGTTCAGGTTTGGCCTAGTGGGTCTCAATAGCTCTCCACGTGGAGATGTCAGATAGATAGTGTTGATCCATGAGGAGTCCAGAAGAGGAGATGACCACACAAATATAAATTTGGCAGATCATTTGCAAGAGCCAAAAGCACAAATTAAGTCATATACCCCTGTTGCCTCTCCTCTAAGTGCACTCGACATAAAGACCCCCTGAGCTCTCATCACACATGGCACAAACGTGGCATATTACTTTTTAAATTCAAACAAACATTATTTTGGTAAGAAATCCCTACAATACAAGGGATAGAAGTGATGGAAACACGAGACTCTTCAAGCTGTTTGAGAATGAGTTTTACGTCTGGTTTCCTAACAGCAATTAGTCACAAAACCAAGGTTGGAATGTGATTTAAGATATAACACAGAAGGTTTGCAAATGATCTATATCATAACAAGCACAATGAAAGAATGGCTCAGAAGAGGAAGCCATTACAAAGGAAAGCCTTTAAACCATAAGGCTGTAGGTGCAGGGTCTTGAGTCTAGAAAACCTAGAAAAGGAACTCTGAATGGCAAGTAACCAACAGAGCAAACACCTCTTTGGTAAACATACAGCAAATAGAGGGCTACGAAAGCACAATCCACAGAGAAATAAGAAGATAACCTTGTCAATGCGTCCTTATTTACTCACTGACTGAAGTGCGGCGAAATTTGTTAATGTAACCACACTGATATTCATGAAGATCTTGTACGTGATTTCTCTCCATATCACTCTTCTCTCCATTTCCTCTCTCAGGAACCAAAAACACCAAATCATTTTCCTTTGGATGAAGCTGTTTAGCCAGTTCACAGTCTTCCAGAAAAACTGTGAAACACAAAGTCAATATTTACATAACTCTGATAGGTTCTGAATAAGATTAAAAGAAATTAAAACCTTGCACTAAGTTCCAAAGTCCTAGTGGACTCTGTATATACTTTAAAATGGTGGGCTAATCCAATAAAAATTTCAAATATCAACTATAGAATGTAATATTTTTCTTAAAAGCTGGTACAAAGCCAAAGCAGACATAATAGTGAGAAGTAGCTGATACTTTATTTCCTTGGGATTTCTTCTGGTTTTTATTTTACTTTTTGAGACAGGATCTAGATAGATGGCCCCAGCTGGTCTAGAATTCACTGCATAGCCCATGCTGGCTTGAAACTCACAAACTTCAAACTCACATTCCCCAGTGGCTGGGGAGGAGGAGGCAGGAGCATCTCAAGTTGGAGAACAAAGGCAGTCTGAGTAACTTAGACCCTGTCTCAAAAAGTAAAAACAATGGACTGGGGGTGCAGCTAAATGGTCCAGCACTTGCCAAGTATGTAAGGGCAAGGCCCTGGGTTCAGACCCCAGTACTACACATACAAGAAAAAAACAAAAACAAACAAAAAAACCTCACATTCCTCCTGCCTCCACCTCCCACTGCTGGGATTACAGGTGTGTACCACCATGCCCTTCCTTAGGAGATTCTCTCATTTGTTCCCAGCTTTCAAAATCCCAGGAGAAAATTCAGAAACAGATTTTAAGTATGTATAAGAATCTGAAACCTATTGAAACATTTTAAACATAGGAGAAAGGGTAGATAAAAGCTAAATGTTGTTGTTGTTGTTAGGTGCCGTCGAGTCGGTATCCGACTCATAGCGACCCTCATAGGGTTTTCAATGGCTGACCAGTTCGGGATTGCTTTGGGAGTGGATTGCCAGGCCCTTCTCCCATTTTTGCGGTGCTGGGAATTGAACTCGGGACCTCAGAGACTGCAGCGCAACGCTCTACCAACTTAGCTAAATCCCAGCCCAGGAAAATAGAGCAGAGGCCAGAATGAAAAAGTTCAGTATCAACTGCTGAGTCCAGCAATGACATACTGACCTAAAGCACTAAGTACTAGGATAAGGTAGAATTAACCACTAAAATTTTAAAAACTGGGATAATTTCAATAAAATATGCGAAAGAATTGTACCCTGGAAAATACAAAACTGCTGAAAGAAACCAAATATGACCTAAATAAAATGGAGAGGTACAAGGGGATTAACGAGCTGATAATCAGCCAGATATATCAGCACATATTTGTAATCCCAACAACTTGGAAGGCCAGAGGCAGCTAGGGTAACGTAGTAAGACTTTGTCTCAAAAATAAGTAAAAAATGGGCTGTGGGTTGTGGCTTAGTGGTAGAGCACTTGCAAAAGCATGTGTGAGGGTCTGGGCCAGTATCAGGAAAAAACAAAAGCAAAACAAACAAAAAACACAGACTTGATACTGTTAAAATGTCATTTCTCCCCCAATAGATCTTTAAGTTCAAGCAATCCCTGTCAAAATAGCAGCAAGTGCCACATACAGTGGTACACAAATAAAAAAGCAGAAGGCATTTTTATCAAATTTCACAAATTGATTCTAAAATTTATATGACAACGCAAAAAAGCTTCTTTTTACAAACCATAAAACTGAATGTTTAAACTATCAGATTTTCATATGTTTTATAATATTCCATGATCAACATAGCGTGGTCATGGTATTAGGTAGATATACACATGAAGAGAACCGAACCAAATGTCCAAAAATACTCCTACAATTAAGGTTAACTGAGATTCTGACAAAGGCATAAAAGTCAGTCAATGGGGAAGGGACAATCTTTTCAAAAAGTATCACTAAAATGGTGTATCTAGGTGGGACGCTGTGGCAAATTCCTGTAATCCCAGTGACCACACAGGCTGACACAGGAGGACTGCAAGTTCGAAGTTGCTCAACTTACTGAGACTCTGTGTCAAAGAAAAAAATCAAAAAGGAATTAAGAGTTAGCTCAGTGGTAGAGCTCGTGTCTAGCATGCAAGAGGCCTTAGGCTCAACTTCCCAGTACTGTAAATAAAGAAAAAAACAAACAAAAAACCCTGGTTATCTATTTTTAAAAAGCAAAATAATTCTCAACCCTCACCTTGTATCATATAGAAAACTAAACTTAAAAATGACCATCAACTAGAAAATTGAAGTATAATACATGGAAGAAAACTGTCATGCCCTTGTACTAGGCAAATGTTTCTTACAACACAAAAAAGCATGAACCAAGCTGGGCGTGAGAGTGCACATCTTAATCTCAGCACTTGGGAAGCTGAGGAAGGTCAATCAAACTAGGGAATGGATACACAAATTGTAATAAACACAAACAAAGGAACACTGAGCAGTAAAAAGGAACAAACTCTTGGTATATGCAATAATACCGATATATTTCTTTTTTTAAAAATAGTTTTATTCCTTTTAATTTCATTGTAACCAGTTAAAAACATAAAAGATTTCAATTATTAGGTATCAGAAAACTTGCAAAGCAGGGACAATTTACAATGTGTTTTTGTTTTATTTTGTTTTGTAAATTGTATAGGTAGCTACAGAATAAAGATGAAATATTTTTTAGCATAAAAGCACGTAGCATGCGACACATAAAAACTCACTGAGAGGATTAACTGCAAAGGAACATAAGGAAATTTTCTATGATAAAATGCTCTATGTATCTCAACTGAAGTGACAGATACACATTTATATCTGTCAAGCTTATGATTGTGCACATATAATAAATGTGTCCTCACAATAGCTAAAACTTAGAGACAACCCAAATGTCAGATAAAATATAGTACATCCATACAATGGAATACTACTCAGTCGTAAAAAGAAAGCAAGGGCTGGGGATAGCTCAGTGGTAGAGCACTGACCTACATGTATGAGCCTGAGGCCCTGGTTTTAATCTCCAATACCTCCGGCGGGGGGGGGGGGGGGGGAGGGAGTAAAAGGTATACTTACCACTACTGAACACTTAAAATAGTTACCATGATAAATTGTGTGTTATATAATCTTTATATTTAAAGCAAATATGTTTAAAAAGGACTTTAGCATGGACAAACCTTGAAAATACTATGCTAAGTGAAAGATGTCATACAGAAAAGGTCACATACAATATGACTTATGACTCTACTTATTTGAAATGTCCAGAATAGGTAAATCCAAAGAGACAGAAAGCAGATTAGTGGTTTCCAGACAATGGCAGAGGAGAAGGGGAGTAACTGTTTGTGGGAACAGCATCTCTTCGGGTGATGAAAATGCTCTGGACCTAGACAGAAGTGACGGTTGGACAACAGTACGAAAGGACTACATGTTACTGAATTGTACGCTGTAAAATGCTTAATTTTGTTCAATGAATTTCATCTCAATAAAAAGTCATTTTTTGGTAAGCAAAATATACTTTCATAAAACTGACTTTAAGAGGAAATTTAAAAATACAAGTTTAAAAAAAAATAATGAAAGCAAAGGCAGTTGCCTAGGTCCACATCTCACCACATTTCCTCCAAAAATAATAATGTTGTTAGGTGCCGCTGAGTTGGGTCTGACTCATAGCGACCCTATGTACAACAGATCCAAACACTCCATGATTCTGTACCAGGTACATGATCATCTTTATGTTTAAGCCCATTGTTGTACCCACTGTGCCAATCCATCCAGTGGAGGGTCTTCCTTTTTTTTGTTGACCTGTCACTCTTCCAAATAGGATGTCCTTTTCCAGGATTGGTCCCTCCTGACTACATGTCCAAGATACATAAGACACGGTCTAGCCATTCTTGCTTCTGAGGAGCACTCTGGAGGCACTTTTTCTAGGATAGACCTGTTGGTTCTTTTGGCAGTCCAAGGTATATTCAACACTCATCTCCAGCACCATAATTCAAAAGCATCACTTCTCCTGTCTCTTTTACTCAATGTCCAACTTTCATAACCGTATGATGTGACTGAAAATACCATGGCATGAGTCAGGCTCATCTCCGTCTTCAGTATGACGTCTTTACTTTTCACCACTTTAAAAGAGTTGTTTTGCAACAGCTTTTCCCGATGCAATGTGTCTTTTGATTGCTTGACTGCTGTTTCTGTGGGTGCTGACTGTAAAACCAGATCTTGGACAACCTCAATCTTTTCTCCATTTATCATAAAGATGCTTACTGACCCAGTCGTGAGGATTTTTGTTTTGTTGATGTTTAGTCGCAACCCATATTGAAGATTATGATCTTTGATCTTCATCAGTAAATGTTTTAAATCCTCTTTACTTTCAGCAGGCAGAGTTGTGTCATCTGCATAACGGAAGCTGTTAATGAGTCTTCCTCCAATTGTGATGCCATGTTCTTCCTCACGAAGTCCAGCTTCTCGGATTAGTTGTTCAGCATATAAATTGGAGAGATATGGTGAAAGTATACAGCCCTGACACACACCTTTCTCAACTTTAAACCAGGCAGTATTTCTGTGTTCTATTCGAACAATTGCCTCCTGGTTCACGTACAGATTCCTCATGAGTACAATTAGGTGCTCTGGTATTCCCATTTTCTGAAGTGTTATCCATAATTTATTATGATTCACACAGTCAAATGCCTTTGTGTAGTCAATAAAACATAGATAGACACCTTTCTGATATTCTCTGCTTTCAGCTAATATCCACCTGACATCAGCAGTGATGTCCCTGTTTCCCTGCCCTCTTCTGAATCCCGCCTGATTTTTTGGTAATTCCCTGTCTGCTACAGTCACTTCTGAATGATCTTTAGCAAAATTTTGCTTGTGTGTGATATTAATGATATTGTTCGATAGTCTCCACACTCGGTTGGAGCCCCCTTTTTTGGAATAGGCAGAAATATGGATCTCTTCCAATCAGTTGGCCAAGTAGCTGTTTTCCAAATCTCTTGGCATAAACATGTTAACACCTCCAGTGCTGCATCTGTTTGTTGAAACTTCTCTATCGGTATCACATCAATTCCTGGAGCCTTATGATTCGCCAGTTCTTTCAAGTCCTTCAATACCATTGGTTCCTCTTCATATGCAACCTCTTGAAATGGTTGGTCATCTACCAATTCTTTTTTGTATAAAGACTGTGTATACCTTCTATCTTCTTTTGATGTTTCCTGCATCATTTAATATTTTCCCTGTAAAATCTTTCACTACTGCCATTCAAGGCTTGAATTTTTTCTTTACTTCTTTAAGCTTGAGTAAAACACAGTGTGTGTTCTTCCTTCTTGGTTTTCTGCCTCCAGCTCTTCACACATGTCATTATAATATTTGTTTTTGTCTTCTCAAGCTACCTTTTGAAATCTTCTGTTTAGATCCTTAACTTCATTGCTTATTTCTACTGTATTTCATTATTTTGCTTTTATTATTCCTTTTTACTGATTTAACCCATTAATGCCCAATGTCCTATTTATAGGACAATAAAGTATTCACCAGGCAACTTCATTGTTGTTGTTGTTGTTAGGTGACGTCGAGTCATGTCCGACTCATAGTGACCCTCATAGGGTTTTCAATGGCCGATTGTTTTGGGATTGCCTCGGGAGTGGATTACCATGTCCTTCTGTTCGTGGTGCTGGGAATTGAACTTGGGACCTCAGAGACTGCAGAGCAGCGCTCTACCAACTGAGCTAAATCCCAGCCTGGCAACTTCATTACTGTCCTCTAAATAGGAACCTGGCATTAACTGGTTAACAATTCAAAAGTCAGATAAATGTAAAAAGTTTACTTCTATTGTTGTTGTTGTTGTTGTTGTTGTTGTTGTTGTTAGGTGCCATCGAGTCAGTGTCCGACTCATAGCAACCCTCACAGGGTTTTCAATGGCTGTTTTGGGATTGCCTTGGGAGTGGGTTGCCATGTCCTTATATTAGGTATATATGCATTTGAAACTGTTATTTTAAAATGAATTTATAAAACATTCCCTTTGTATCTCAAAGAATACTGTCTGCCTTTATGTCTGATATTAACAGAGCTAAATAAGCTTTCTTTTATGAGTTTGCATTGTTATCTTTCTCCAATCTTCTTCCAACCCCTCTGAATCCTTATGTTTAGGTGTATGACTTATTAACAGCACATAGAGCCTCCTGATTGCTCTTGAAATACGATATTCCACTAAAAGATAACACAACTCCTTAGAAAATGGGAAAGTTCATATAATAATGAGTAGTTGCCTAATATGTGTGTGGCACTGGGAAAGATATATATGTGTGAATGAAGGAACCTGGACCATCCTGCCATAGTAGAAAGCAAGAAAGCTCCCAAAGACTCCTGTCCAAAAAGCCCAAGACCTGACCAGATGGAGCCAAATGAGATGGACTCAAACACAAGTATATTTAAATCCATGCATTGTTTAAGTTTCCTGATCAACACTGGCACTTACTAGTGAATTAATTCACTATTTTAAAAAGTGGTCAAGAGTCAAGTATATATTTTGCCTTTCTTTTCTAAACTGTATCACTGAGTAACCAAATAGTAGATGTTGTGAAATTTCTACGGTAGTACTTCAGAAGCTGGGGGGGTGCATCTCAGTAGTAGAGCACATGTCTAGCATGCACAAGGCCCAGAGTTCAATCCCCAACACCACTAAAATGAAAAGGAAAAAAGAAAGAAGCAGATAAAACCTACAATCTACAAAATGACCTAACCAAAGATGTTATACAGCAAACTACTGAACACTAAAAGAAAACTAAATAAATGAAAATATATACCTTATTCATGAATTAGAAAAACAATTATAGTAAAGTTGTCAGGCCTCCCTAAATTCCACCTTTTTTTCCTCTAAAACTGACATGGAAATGCAAACATCAAACACAGCCACGGCACTCAAAGCAGAGCGAGGTAGGAGGATAGCCTCTATGGGATACTGAAGCTTATTATGAAGGTAGATTAAGTAATTAACCAATGTGATATGGGCAGGAACAAGGGAAGGCAAATAATCAGATGAAGAACAGATGCCCAGAAACATGCATCAGATGAACACTGGATTTATCACAAATACAATGTTATAGTACAATGAAGAAAGGACAGTATTTCAATAAATAGTACTGGGATAATTAGATTGCCATTAAGGAAAAAAAAAAAAAAAAAGAAACATGATCCCTACACCTTAGCCATACACAAAAGTCAATTTTCAGCAAAACAATGAAACTTTTATAAGAGGGGTTTTCAAGTTGCCTCTTTTGTAAAGAGCTATATAGTAACTGTTTTGGGCATAGGGGACCACATATTGTGTCGGCTGCATGTTCTTTTTTACAGCACTTTAAACGTAAAAAGTCTTACTCTAGGGCGGTACAAAAACAGGACACAGGGAAGAGAGATCAGCAAGTTATAGTCAGCAGACCTCTATGCTATAAAGTTAGAATACATCTCGTAGTGGAGAAAGACTATAATCTGCACTCAGAAAGGTCTCTTGTTCATTTACTTATTTATCTATTAATTTGTAGTCCTGAGGGTTGAACCTAGGGCTTTACATATGCTAGGCAACTGCTCTGTCACTAAAATGCACCCCTAGCCCCATTTGTTTTACTTTTGAGACAGGGCCTCATTAAGTTATGCACCCTGCCACTGAGATCCTCCTGTCGCAGCCTCCCAAGTAGCTGGGAATACAGGTGTGAGCCACTCTGCCTGGCACAGATTTTTTCATTTTCATGTAAGCAATGGGACAGAAAGAACTAATTACAAAGGAAAAAAAAAAAACTGATGTATTTATTGTGATAAAAATAAATTCTTGCTGGGCACAGTGGTGCACACCTCTAATCCCAGCGACTCAGAAGAGGAAGGAAGAAGGATTATATATTCCAGGCTAGAAGCAGCCTGCATAACTTAGGCAGACCATACATCCAAATAAAAAATAAAAAATGGGCTGGGAGTACAACCCAGAGGAAGAGCACTTGCCAAGTATGTGCGAGACCCTGGATTCAACCCCTAATGGCTACAAAAATAAACAAACAAATTCTTAGCTAGGAGCCGTGGCACATGTCTGTAACCCCAGCTACGCAAGATCGCAGGTTTGAGGCCAGACAAAGCCTGCGCCACTTAGCAAGACTTAAAAATAAGAGAGACTGTCGGTGCAGTTCAGTGGTGGATTGCTTGCCTAGGATGCATGGGGCCTGAGTTCAATTAACTAATTCTTAAGCTAGTAGTAATGGAGCATGCTTGCAATGCCAGCAACTGGGAGGCTGAGGCAGTGAGATCAGGAGTTCGAGACCAACCTGGCCTACACAGCAAGACCTCATCTCAAAAACAAACAAAAACTTGTTACTTAGCCCATGCTGGCCTTGAATTTACTATGGAACCCAAGGTGGCCTCAAACCTTGTGATCCTCTTGCATCAGCCTGTTGAGTAGCCAGGACTACAGGTGTGTGCGACTGCCCACTCTGTAAGAGCTTTGGAAACATCTATTAAGTAAGAAGGGGTCTATGTAGGGATAGATAAGGCACTAACGAGATGGGACAGGGGCAACGAGAAAGCGTAATGAGGGAAAAAGGAGGGAAAGATCACATGCTTTGCTCTTAAGGTAAAATCTGGATGTGTGTGTATATGTGTGTGTGTGTAACATGTAAATACACAGAGATATACACACAAACAAGACATGCAGAAGGGGGACCACTGGTGGGGAGGTAGGGGACTGGAGGCTTGGGGGTCATGAGAGGGTACTGGGGCAGGTGAACATGAGCAATATACAATGACATGCACGGACACAAGTGTCATAATGAAAGCCATTAAACTGTACACTAGGAAATTACTAAACAAAACAAAAACAGAAACATCTACTAAATATACAAAAAGGTGCTCAACCTTCCTAATGTGACCGATTGTGGAGAGAATCGAGCACATCCTGTGTGAGTTGCCTGCGGGAAGACCCCTGGAAACCTCCTTTCTTCTAGACTGTCTCCTGCACTTTTTCCCTTTGATGATTTTGCTTTTTGTTTCATGATTGTAAATCACAGCCATGAGTATGACTATATTCTGAGTCCTGTGAGTCTTTCTAGTGATGTTGGGGACCCTCGTCACCACAGTTGGGGTAAGAAGTAGGACTTTCTAGAACAAAAGACTCACAGAAAGCCATGTGTGGGGACAGGAAGGATGAAGCCATGAGGTATGACAAACCTGGGTTCAGTGCCTAGGTATGCTATGACGTCATCTAGGGTGTAAAACAGCAACTGAGATGTTATCTCTTACAAGTAAGTTACCTAGGAAATTTGAGAATGACAGGCCCAACTTCTGGAGAGCTGACTAGCTTTCGGCTTTTCTGGATCAAGTGGGAGGAGAACAGTGGAACCAAAATTTCCCAAAGGTAGGGTCTAGGTAGCACAAAATGTTAAAAAAGTTTACAGGTCTCTCTTCCAAGTGCAGGGGAAAAACACAAAACCTCCCTAGTGCTAAATCAAAACTTTAGATAAACCAGAGGCAGAAGAGGAAGGAAAAAACGCCCCAGCCAGTAGCTGCCCCAGCCCTCTGCCTTCCAGCTGGATCTCCTCTAGCAGTTGTAATATTAACCCTGTATAAGGTGAGTTTACTGTTAGGGGTTTGACTATGTCTACAAAGAGATGTAAAACAGCTAGGGGAGGACTTGTTTCTAAAATAGTTTTATGTTTTGTGGTTATTGCACATAGATGTGTAACAACTATAAAAAATGGTGATTTTGAATAAATGAAGATAAAAATTATGCTTCAAAAACTACAAGTCAAAATGACACAAATCATGAAACTGAAGAAAACTGCACTAATACACACACAAATTAAGAAAAAAAAACCCAATATCCCTAACAGAGAAAAAAAAAGGGGGGGCACAAATAGGCAGTTATCCCAACACACCCAAGAATACAAATAACTAGTAAACATTTGGGAACAAAAATGCAACCTTAAATGATATCCACTTTTCATATATAAAATTGGTACCAAAAAACAGAACAACAAAAAGCCTACATTGGCAACTGAGAGCAATGCACATCTTTGTACTGTGGCCAGAAGTGAAAATAATATTCTTTTGGTAGGCACAGATATGAATCAAGTCTTAAAATGTGGATATGGTTTAAAGTAGCAAAGGGATTTATTCAGGGTGTAACAGTGAAACATGATAAACAACATTCATATCTAACTAGAAACGAGCGTTCAATGAACCTGGAATATGCTTATGATAACTACAACTATTAAGGGTACGATTATTATTTAATAACACTGAAAAAACACTTACAATATGTTAAATGAAGTCAAACTTAAGCTTCATGAATGCTGTTTTCTTCACAGCTATATAACCAACATCTAGAATTGTCTATTATTGGGTCAGTAAAGTCAATAAATGTTTGCTGAATGATGGATCAAACATGTCATAAAATAAGTAAAATGAGCAAGGCACGAAGGCACACAGCTACTTGGGAGACTGAGGCAATTGCAAGTTTAAAGCTAGCCTGAGTAACTTAGCAAGATCCTATCTCAAAAAAAAAAAAAAATAATAATAGAAGAGTCAGCTGCAGTGGCACATGCCTGTAATCCCAGCAACTCAAGAGCCTAAGGCAGGAGTGCAGATTTGAGACCAGACGTAGCCTGGTTGATTTAGTGAGACACTGTCTGAAAACACAAAAAAGGGGTTAGGGGCACAGTTCAGCGATAGAGTACTTGCCTAGTATATGCAAGGCCCTGGGTTCCTATACTAAAAAAAATAATAAAGGGGCTAGGGATGCAGCACAGGGGGAGAGCATTTGCCTAGCACAGACAACATCTTGGGTTCAATCCCCAGTACCGCTAAATAAATAAATATGATCACACACACCCATACCCACACTCTTCACAAGAATGAGTATAGAGCTGGGCATGGTGGCACACACCTGTAATTCCAGTGACTTGGGAGGCAGAGGCAGCAGGAGGACTGCAAGTTTGAGACCAGAGGCAGTCTGCGTAATTCAGCAAGACCCTGTCTCAAAAAAAAGTAAAAAAAAATGGGCTGCGAGTGCAGCTCAGTGGTATAGCACTCGCAAAGCCTGCAAGCCTAAGGCCCTGGGTTCAACCTCCAGTACTGAAAAGAGTATAGAGTCCGGCAGTAAGATATACACCAAAATATTCATAGGCTAATCTTGAATGACAGAAACTGTGAGTCATGTTTATTTTATTGCTGGCTGATATTATCTAAGTTTCCATAATTAACACATAGTACCTTCCCCCCAAAATAATCACAAGTACTCATTTTCTCTTGTAAGTAGATCTCTGGAGGAGGACGGACTCGCATGGGGGAGCATAAAAAGACCTAGGCGTTTTATTTTAAAGAACTCTGAATGTTTGGTTTATTTATAACTAATACATAAAAGTGATATGTAGTTCAGACCAATTATGAAACAAGAATATGGATGCTAGGAAGATTCACTCAGAAAATACAGATTATTGCCGCCTTATCCCCACTTTCTCTTTCACCCTCTCCCCTCTCCCCAGCTTCCACAGACGTTTCAGCCTGAGGAACTCTAATTACAGAGTGGGGAAAAGTCCATGAACTTTATATTCATAACTGCCCCAGTAATCACCTTCCTTTAGACACTTAACCAGGCACTATGGTGTATGCCTGTAATTCCAGGTACTCAGGAGGCTGAGGCAGGAGGATTACAAGTTCCAGGCCAGAGGCAGCCAGAACAACTTAGTGAGACCCTGTCTCAAATAAGAAATAAAATAGGAGTTAGGAGTTAGGGGTGCAGCTCAGTGTTACAGCACTTGCCTAACAACGGTTCAATCCCCCTAGCACTTAAAAAAAAAGGGGGGGGGGAGAAAAAGACTTTAGATATTGGTTGTAAGAGGGTGCATATTTAACTTAGAAAACCTTTGTCCCAAAACATTTGAATGATGGTGTCTCTTCCTAAACAGAAATCCCAATGATTGTTATTATGTACTCTAAGTTGCATAAATAAGAACAAACTTACCCACAAACTCCCAGGTATTTTTATAATCAGCAGGAAACTTCCGTAACTGCAAGTGATAGAAATTCTCTTTATTAGGAGAGCTGATCCATTCCTGTGCCACCTAAAGCAAGCAAAAAAATAAAAATAAAACAGCAAATTAAAAAAACAAACATTCTGGAAAAGCACGTTAAACACAAAATTATCCAAAGTAAGCACCAATAAAATCCAGAACCCAGAATCCCAAGTGACAACATAAAAAATTTCAATTTGTGGTAGCTTAATGAAATTGTCTAGAACTGCCCTGTCCAATTCAGCAGCCATTAGCTACATGTGATTATTTAAATTTATGAACTAAAATTCTAAAAATTAAAAATTCCATTCCTTGCTTGGTGCAGTGGTGCACACCTGTAATCCAAGCCCAGTGAGGCAGAGGCAGGAAAATGACAAGTTTGAGGCCAGAGGCAGCGTGCATAATTTAGCAAAATCCTGACTCAAAATAAAAAATAAAAAATGGGCTGGAAGGCTGGGTACAGTGGCGCACGCCTGTATTCCCAGCAACTCGGGAGACAGAGGCAGGAAGATCACAAGTATGAGACCAGAGGCCGTCTGAGTAATTTAGTGAGACCTGTCTCAAACAGCAAAAAGTAAAAAAAATGGGCCGAGGGTGCAGCTCAGTGGTACAACACTTGCAAAGCAATGAGCTGGAGGTGCAATCCAGTGGTAGAGGACTTGCAGAGAATGTGCGAGGCCTTGGATTCAACCCTCAAGTACCACACATATAAACTGAAAAAAATCCATTCCTCAGTTGAAACAGCTACGTTTCTAGTGCTCAGTGGCCACCTGTCTTTGCCACATTGTATGCTCAAGATGCATCAGGTGCTGCTGGATGGTGGTATAGAATGCTACTTCCCCCACCAGGTCATCTCACAAATCCAAGTGACCTAGATTTGTTGCAGACCTTTGGGACTGCTCAACAGCACTCCTCTTGCCAGTTTCTAAAATTCTCTGTACCTATCTCCTAATTTGTCAAATCCCAAACTTAGAAGTAAGTACCCCTGAGGATCTTCAGAGAAATAAAGAGGACTACTTCCAACCCCAAGTTAACAAAGGAGACTACTAGTAGTGTAAATAAGTCAGTCTATATTTCAATTTTTAAAAAACTAATAATTACCTTTTGGGCCCTAAAAGTTTTTAATCCAATGATAAAGTTTTAGTCATTAAGTATTTAAATCTGTAATTAGCCTTCAGTTCCTCTGATGAAACTTCTAGTCAAAGACTACCAGTGCTGAGCTGCTGCTTCACTAAAGTTAACCAAGCAAGATTTCACGATGGTTACACTACGGTCAAGGGGTGAAGAAAAGAACACTGAATTTGTGTTATTTGCTAACGGGGTCAGACGCTGGTCAACAATGTCTACAGTACCTTACAGTATGACAAGTCATAACATCATCTTTAAAAATGCACTCTGGTCAAGCACCATGGTGCATGTTTATAATCCCAGCCACTTGGGAGGCTGAGGCAGGAAGACTGCAGTTTGAGGCCAGACACAGCCTATGAAACATATCATGACCCTGTCTTAAAATGAAAAAACATAAAGGTACGGGGTGCAGTTCAGTGGCAGAGTAGTTGCCTAGCATGTGCAAGGTCCATGGTTCAACAGTCCAGGACTGAGGGGAAAAAATGCACTTTATGTTCACAGCATTATTCACCAAAACCTGGAATCAACCCAAATGTCCACCAACTAGTGAGCAGATAGATAAATGAAGTATGTCCACATGATGCTCATTTGGCCATAAAAAGCCATGAAATACTAATACATGCTACTGTATGGATGAGCCCCAGAGACACTGCAGTAAATGAAAGCAGCCAGAGGCGAGAGGGCACATGGTGTGCAGTTCATGTTCCCTCCCTCTCCCCCCACACCCCCTCTCTCCATCTACCTGGACACATACATATTCAAAAAAGGAAAATCTAGAGACAGAAAGTAGATTAGAGTTTGCCTGGATATGACAGTAGGACTGGGGTGTGACTGCAAATGGTAGAAGGGACTATCACAGGGCTATGGAAACATTCTAAAACTGGACTGTGATGATGGTTGTGCAACTCACTAGATTTACTTAAGAAAAAAAATCATTCAATTGTATGCTTTAAAAGGGTAAAGTTTATGACACATTATATCTCAATAAAGCTATTAAAATGCATCTAGAATGCAAAATAAAGAGCAAAAGGAAGGATCAATAAAATTCCATCATTGCTTATGTTACAGGACATGAGACTGCCTGAGAATGCCCAGAAAGATCTTGTACAGTTCCCATCTTAGAGGAAGGAGGGCAGACATTTTTAGTTTAAAATGATTCGGGTCTAATATTAACTTCCACACCAACTCTAGGACCCAGGGAGAAGGCTCTCTGCAGTCAAGCTGTGACAGCCTTCAAATGGTTGCTGAGCTTCAGGAGATACACAGAGAAACCCAGCTACATAAAAGCCCTAGTAAATAGAGTCAATATACTATGTAATTCATTGGCTTGTACATCTGGTGCATTTACAGTTTGATCTATTTCATAACCCATTTGGAGTTAAGGAATTAAACTGTGAATGACATAAGCTAATCTTTTCGTACAAGATAACAGTTAAAAGTACAAACAAGTGAATGTGGTCCATCAGAGCACTATGAAAGTTAAAAGTAATCCACTAGGCTCGGAGGATAAGAACATCATGCAGATGATTAGAAAAACTCCCTGAACATAAGCACATTTAGAATACACTGCCATCAAGTGGCTTTCCAGACAGAAGAGAACAGTAGTAATGCTCTCACAATCTGTGCCTCAAAAAAGAGTATCATATTCCTTTCCCCTCACTCCCCACAGAAAGTTGACAGGTCAGGCCTCATCCTCAAAGGAGGTTTGAGTCTTTTTTCCTAATACTACTTATGGAGAATGGATTATTCTACAAAACTGAATGCCCCTAGTCTTATGTTCACTACACTGAATACATCAGTTATAATGAGATGGTTGTGTTCCTCATAAAATTCTCTTAAGAAAAAAAGAATTACATTAAAACAACAGCTATCTCACTTAAGGAGCTCCTGTGATGCTAGCATGGCTCACGATAACCAAGGCTGTCCTTGCCATATCTGAGACAGAAGCAAACAAAACCCCCAAAGGACAAAGCAACTGGAGTCCTGTTTTCCTCTTCATTGCAAGTCTATGGTAAACTCGATGTATGTTCTTCTCCCTTTTAGGACTTAAATTCCTGGAGTTATCCATGTCCTTACATCAATTTCTCCCTATTGTTCATTCCCATCAACGATTTAGCTATCACTAAAATGCAGACACGCACGCACACAAACCCTTCTGTCTCCAAATCACCATGCAACTACTGTCCCTTTTTCCCCTCTTCTTCATTATGCAGGTTTCTTTCTCTCTTCCCCCCCCCCCCTCTTTCTTTTTGGGCTGCACTCCTAGCCCTTTTTTAACATTTATTTTGATCTTGCTAAGTTGCATAGGTTGCCTCTGGCCTGGAACCTGCAATCTTCCTGCTTCCATGTCCTGAGTGACTGTGGTTGCAGGTGTGTATGCACCACCTCACTGCTTAGGTTTTCAAGACACCCCTTCCATTCACTTCTTTTACACCTGACTTCTGTCTTAATCACGACTCTACTAAATTTGCTGTCTATCCAATTCAATGATTATTTCCTTGCTGTCACTTTTCTTCTTCCCTTGGACCTCCTCAGCTAGAGGCAATCTAAATCATCAGGTCATGATGCACTGCTTTCGGTCAGATTCCATTTTTCCTATATCTATCACAACCTCCACCTCAGGAACCTACTGCAGATGGTATTAGTACCACTGAAAAATCCAGTAAGGTGGCTGGAGTGTGTGTGTGTGATTTATACAAAATATTACTATACTGTTGCTGTTGTTAGGTGTCGTCAAGTCATTTCTGACTCATAGCGACCCTCACAGGGTTTTCAATGGCTGATTGTTTCAGGATTGCTTTGAGAGTAGACTGCCATGTCCTTCTTCTGTTTCTGCTGTGCTGGGGATGGAACCTGGGTCCTCAGAGAGTGCAGAGAAGTACTCCAGCAACTGAGCTAAATCCCAGCTTTAGTATTATACTAGAAACTAGCTTTTGCTTTTCTGTCAGTCCTTTTTTTTCTATAAGTATTTTTAAGAATCTTTTGGTACTGACTGCTGTACAGTATTCCCTAGTATGGAACTGCTACATTTAACTCATCCATTCTCTTCGCTGGCTCCAACTCCACAAATAATTCTGTGAATAAAGCCCTAAGGTAGACAAAGGGTTGGCCTATGGATAGACATGTCCACATGTTCTTCTGGTGAGTATAACTGGGAATAAGATTGCTAGACCACAGAGGATCACAAACTGGTGCCCACTCTGGTGATTTTCTTTTCCTTACTTTGTGTGTGTGTGTGTGTGTGTGTGTGTGTGTGTGTGTGTTACTGGGGATTGAACCCAGGGCCTCACACATACTTTGCAAGTGCTCTACCACTGGGCTGCATCCCTAGCCCATATGGAACTTGCAATCCTCTTGCCTCTGCCTCCTGAGTGGTGCACCACCGCACCCAGCTTCTCACTGTTTTCATTCCTTTCCTTCTTAGTTGAAATAACACTTCACATACTTATTACCACTTAGGTTTCCCCTTCTGCCAAGTGACTATTTGTCATCTGCCTTCTACTGAATTCTGTATTTTCTCCTGATTTATGAAAGTTCTGAATGCATTTTAGTTATTAATATCCTGCCCATCTTCCCATCTGTTAACTTTAATTATGGTGTCTTTCACTGAAAAGAAATACTTAACTATGACACAGTGAAATCTATTATCTCATTTTGTGGTTAATATTTCTTGGGGTTTTTACTAGTACTTTCTTCTATTAGCAAAAATAGTTTTACATTCCAAATATACAACAGTCTGCGCCCCCATCCATGGGGGAGATGTACCTTCTAAGACACCTAGAGGATGCCTGAAACAACAGAGAGTATCAAGACTTAAGTATGTGCTTAGAACATGGCCCTTTCCACTTCAAGGAAACAGCCAGGCACCATGGCACGTACCTTTCACCCAGCGCCTTGGGAGACTGAGGCAGGAGGAGCATGACGGCAAGCCCAGGGACAGCTTATGCAACTTAGCGAGACCCTGTCTCAAAATAAAAAATAAAAAAAGGGGTTGGGGATGCAGTTCACTGTGGAGCACCCTCGGTTCAATCCCACAGATCTAAAAACAGGGAAAAAAAAAAAAAGGAACTTATGCCTTGTTTGGGCATATCCAAATTGCAGCACCACCACTGCTGTGCTTTAAGACCATTATTAAGTAAAACTAGGGTTCCCTGAATACAAGCATTGTGATGCTACAACAGTTGATCTGAAGAACCAAGTGACTAGAAGGTAGGTAGCACAGACAGCATGGATATGCTGGACAGAGGGATGATTCCCACCCTGGGGTGACTTTACCACACTATTCAGAAGAGGCACAATTAAAAACCTATGAACTGTTATTTCTGGAATTCTCCATACCATGATGACAAGAAGTAAGTGAAATGTGGAAAAATGAAGCTATGGGGTAAGGCAGGAATACCGCAGTTGCTTAACTAATCTGTGGGCTGTAAAATACAGGTGTAGGCTAAGGAAGCTAAGGCTCTCAGTACCATCTATCCTCTCCTGACTGACTTCTGCACTACTGATCTCACACTAGATTGCCACACATGCAATTTCCTCCTCAAGTGCTAATTCTCCACTCAGTTTCACTGGACTATCTGCCTTTTCCTGTCCCTTTCTCCTAGTCACTACTGCTACGACTTTAAAATGTCTTTATATTAGAAAAGGCAAGTCTGTTCCCCGACCCCTCGCCCATTATGCTTCTCTTTTCAAAGTGACTTTATTAACAGATTTTACTCTTCCTTACAAATTTTAGAGTAAGTTTAACAGTATTCTCGAAAACAATGTTTTGTTTGAATTTTCATCTGAACTATCAAAATTTATATTAAGTCACATCTTTACAATGTGAAGTTTTCTCATCCATAAACATAGCATCTCTCAATTTTCAAGAAATGAAGATTAAATAACTTCTTTTATGGCTTTTAAAATAGTTTTACAGTACTCCTCCATAAATTTCCCCTCTATTATTGGGATTATTCCTAACAGGTTTGCAGTTTTGGTTACCATAATATATGAAAATATTTATCATGTTTTCTACTGGTTACTGTGGCAAAACCCTATAAGGGTCACTATGAGCCGGACCCTACTTGACAGCACCTAACACATATATGCCCAAACAAGTATGTATGTATATGTGTGCGTGTGTGTATATGTGTGTGTGTGTATATATATGTATATATGTGTACACACACACACACACACACACACACACACACACACACACACACTTTCTGCACATCAATGTTATACTCAAGATACCAATTCTATTTTATATAATCCATATTCAGGTGATTGGATCTCTGTTCCGATAATTTACTACTTCATCTGTATGAACAGTATTACTGACTACTGGCTGTAGCAGCTATCACTACTTACAATTTCCCTGTCAACTGCTGCTTCATACGTGTTGAGATTACTACATACACACATGTCCCATCATCAACTGTATGCTCTTGGGCTACTGTCCCTCTCCTTACTCTGTCCTGTCTTTGTCCTTTCAGATCGTTGTCAGGCTTTGATTGTAAAGCTGCAATCTCAGCTTCCTTTGGTCCATGTTTTTCTGTTCTCTTTTCCAGCCATTCTCCTTAAATCTATCTGGATCTTTTTATATGTACCTCTGGTACACATCATTATTGGGACTTCTAAAGGTCTCAACCGCCCATGTGTCTGTCAAAAGATTTGGAAAACATCTACCTGGCCAACTGACTGGAAGAGATCTATATTTGTACCTATTCCCAAGAAAGGAGATCCAACCAAATGTAAAAATTATCAAACAATATCATTAATATCACACACAAGTAAAATTTTGCTCAAGATCATTCAAAAGTGACTACAACAGTATATAGACAGGGAAATGCCGGAAAATCAAGCCGGATTCAGAAGAGGGCAAGGAACCAGGGACATCACTGTTGACATCAGATGGATTTTAGCCAAAAGCAGAGAATACCAGGAAGATGTCTATGTTTTATTAACTATGCAAAGGCATTTGACTGTTTGGATCACAACAAATTATAGATAATATTGCAAAGAATGGCAACACCAGAGCACTTAATTGCACTATGAGGAATCTACACAGGGGCCAGGAGGCAGTCGTTTGAACAGAACAAGGAAACACTGCTTGGTTTAAAGTGAGAAAGGTGTGCTGCATCTTTTCACTGTACTTCTTCAATCTCTCTGCAGAGCAAATAATCCGAGCAGCTGAACTTCATGAAGAACAACATGGCATCATGATTGGGGGACGCATTAACAACGTGTGGTATGCAGATGACACAATTTCACTTGCCAAAAGTGAAGAGGATTTGAAACACTAGCTGATGAAGACCAAAGAACACAGCCTTCAGTATGGATTGTACCTCAATGTCAAGAAAACAAAGTCCTTGCAATTGGGTAAACAATTTCACAATAATGAAGAAAAGACTGAGGTTGCCCAAAATTTTCTTTTACTTGGTTCAACAATCAACACCCACAGAAGTAGCAGTCAAGAAATCAAAAGACACATTGCATTGGGAAAAGCTATTGCACAAGAACCTCTTTAAAGTGTTGAAAAGTAAAGACGTCACACTGAAGTAAAAGGTGTGCCTGACTCAAGCCATGATATTTTCTGTCACATCATATGGCTGTGAAAGCTGGACAATGCATAAGGGAGACAGAAGAATTAAAGCTTTTGAAGTATGGTGCTAGAGATGAATATTGAATATAACATAGACTGCCAAAAGAACCAACAGATCTGTCCTAGAAGTGCAACCAGAGTGCTCCTAAGAAGCAAGGATGGCTAGATGGCATCTTACATATCTTGGACACGTAGTCAGGAGGGCTCAAGCCCTGGAGAAGGACACCATGTTTGGGAGAGTGGTGGGTCAATGAAAAAAAGGAAGATCCTCAACTAGATGGACTGACACAGTTGCTGCAACGATGGGCTTAAATGTTAAAAAAGATTGTGTGGATAGCACAGTGTCGGATAGTGTTTGGCCCTGGTATACACAGGGTAGGACTCACCTCGATAGCACTTAACAACTAACAACAACAAAGGTCTCAATCTAACTGTTTATGTGTGCAGTTGGTTCTGTCACATTCCTGTGGCATTATTAAGAATGCTCTCAACCTGAATTCTCAAATCATTCTCTATGTCTGGGAAAATTCTGTCTTAATTCCTTAATACCACAGTTTACTTTTTCCCTCCTGCTGAGATCCTGGTTTTATATATATTAACACGTCTCTATCTACCTACTTCTTTAAAAAATATTTTCCACTTCCATCCTTCCCGACACCCTGGGGGCGAGTCATGGGATCTGCCCTTCTGGCTTACTCAGTTCTCTAGCTGTCCTGGCACACTACTCACTTTACTTACTGAGCCCCCACTATTTCTTGTTTGTTATTCCTTATGGTTTCCTCATCCTGGCTCAAGTTCCCAGTGTTCTCACGTCTCTGAAAGGATTTAACATGCTCATGATTAAAATCTTACTCTGACTGCTCCACTAATTTGGCTTTATCTGCTCTTTGTTGTTTACTTTGTTACTTTCCTCTGACAGAGATTGTATTGCATGGGGGGAATTCAGACCAGAATCAGGTAGAAAGGTAAAGCCATGTACACTTGGCTTTTGTGCCTCTGCTGATGAGCAGGAGGAGGGAGTAAGGGGAAACATCTCTCTCAAGGTATAAGTAATTGAGTATTATAACCTCTGAGTCTACCTTGGTACTCATCTTTTCTAAATTCTGACCCCCTTGGTTACAATAATCCAGCCTTAGGCATATGAGGGGACAAGTGAAGTCTCAAGAACCAAGGAATCCAAGTGTGCCCACTGTTAGTTACTTTGCAGAACAGTTAGACACAGCAGCAACTTCACACCACTGCATAGCTTTTAGCTGGCAGGAGCCAGTTGTAACTGTCCTGCCATGTGCCACAAGGTCACATCAGCATAGTGTTCCAGTCCATAGTAATGAGGAGAAGAAAAAAGTGATAATCTAAAAAATTCTTTTCCACCCTATGTCACATCTATGCAGTTCTAGTCTGGTCTGCTATTTCCTTCCGACACTGAGAACCCAAACACATCCTGAGTTGCCCAAAGGCCTCTCACAACATTTATTACTGTGATATCTACAACTACACTCGCTGGCTTTGGCAATGTCACTCTCAGAAGAGTGTAAAAAGCAGCACAATCTAACTGGATGCTTAAGCTAACAAGCAGGAGTATGTTCCCTTCTCATCTCTCACATCCATCCCATCAGCAATTTGCATGAGTATTCTTTCCAAAATTCACCCTCAACATATCCCCTAACCGCCATTTCCACAGCTCCTGCCCAAATCAAGCCATCTCCATCCTTCTCTCAGGACCCTAACAGCCCTTTGATTCGACTGTTGCATCTATGCTTACCACTCTACAGACTCACCTCCACCTCCCTACCGAGAAGTATGTGCAAGAAGTATGTGCAAACCAATGTGGATTCCCACTCTCCAGCCCACGCCCTCTCATGAGCCAAGTGTGCACCTCCAATGCAGCGTCCAGAGTAGCGGGCTAGCTGGCTCTCCACTGCCTCTCTCAACTGACCTCTGCCCGTCCTGCAGTTGCACTCTAGGTATACCAGCCTCATCTCTTCCTCACATGCAGTTTAGTTCCCATCTCAAAGCATTATCTTCCTGACACCCCAACCCACTTCCGGCACAAAATCCTCCTCTGCTGGTTCTCAGACGGCAGGAGCCGCCTCCCAACACCAATGCATCCACCTGTTTTGTTCCCTTCGCAGAACGACTATCTACACTCAGCCAAATAACAAATAAACAAAGCTGGCACCCAGGAGAACACTCCTAGCATCCCTGCCCACACAACCTGCAGGGACCACACTCAGTACCCACAGAGGTGCCTCTAGAAGACTGCAGGCAGAAACAGCAAATCCAAATTTTAAGATGAAAAATTATTTCCCACCACTGACAATGAAAAAAAAAATTGGCCCCTGCAAAATAGTGTACATTTTCCTAATTAATGCCTGCAGCTGTAGCCCTGTGGCATCCGATTCAGCCAGATCTCGGAAGCTAAGCAGGGTCAGGCCTGGTTAGCACCTGGATGGGAGACTGCCTAGGAACACCAGAAGCTGTAGGCTTGGGAGAAAGACCTGGCAACCCCCTCCCAAAAATCAATCTGCCACTGAAAACCCTATGAACAGCAGAGAAGCACTGACAATAGTGTTTCCCCTGTTGTGCAGAGGGTCGCTATGAGTTGGATACCGACTCAATGGCACCTAACAACAACAACAACCTAATTAATACTCTTATGTTTTAAATGCAAGGATTAAAAAAACAAGTATTTCTTCTATGAGCCACTTCTGTGTACCAGACTCATTTCTGAAAGCTGAACTTGCTCTTGTCTTTTGTGTTGAAGGATAATTCCACATAATGTCATTACATTCTACCTGCAGTAAGACGTGTTAATTATCAAACACTACATTTCCAAGTCTAAATAGGATATCGACCAATATTTTTGTAAAAAAGTCTCTACTCACCACAGTGCTAAAAAGTAGAAGTGAAATTATATTAGATATGTCAGAATGAGAGTCAAGACAATGACTGATGCCACAGATCCTGGCTTATTAGAAAGGCTAAAGCTTAAATAAGGTATCCTGCTATCACTAATAATTTTTGGCCTGGGTAAACTACACATGCTGAAACAATGTTTAAAATGTATGAAGATAGAAATAAAAGGCAAAACCTCTAGGTACAGACGGTAGACCGAACACATCAATCTCCTTTAACTCCTAAAACCACACTAAAATACCAAAGAACAGCTTGGAGTGCAGCTCAGAGCTAGAACTACTGCCTAGCACAGCATGCATGAGGCCCTGGGTTTGAACCCCAGCACTGCAAAACCAAACACCAAAGGATTTTTAAAAACGTCAATTCATCAGGATAAAGAGAACAGGAGACATGAGCATCAAAACTGTAAGGTGGGAAGCAGATGGAATGAATGGCAGCTCAGCAAGCTCAAGAAGCCTAACTCCAAATGGGAAGCAACCCAATGGACATCTCCAGAAGGGTGACTGAAGGGAGACTCACCCTCTCACCCTAGTGCAAAACTAGAGAGACTTGTTGTTGTTGTTAGGTGCCGTCGAGTCCTGTCCGACTCATAGCGACCCTCACAGGGTTTTCAATGGCAGATTGTTTTGGGGATTGCCTTGGGAGTGGGTTGCCACATCCTTCTCCCAGAGAGATTTAGTCTCTAGAAAACATAAAGCGCTCCCTGGTATGGAGAACAGCAAGAAGGACAGGGATACTAGAATGACAAAACTGGGATTAAACGTTCACACACTGAATGCCTCTGACTTCCAGGGTCCCGTTAGCGCTTTTCCCACACTCAGCTCCTAGCCAACCCCGTACTCTCCATGTAAAATATTTGAAGATTCTTCTTCCGAAAAATCTGACTTCAGAGGAAAAAAAGCTTAAAGATATTGGCATTTGAATGGGGAAGGGCCTTCCTACTGAATTGCCAATGGACAGTGAGCCTACAGTCACGCTCAGAGCTGCAGGCGTATGTGCTGATCTTATACATAACAAAACATAGACTACACCTGCACTTAAACACAAAATCTTAACACAGAGAAGAAAAATAAAGTTGACTTAGACCATGTGATGTCATCCTCTAGATCATGTTTGACTTCTATAGTGCAATCACTGGATCTTTTCTGTATAAATACGCGAAGGTTTCATTTGTTGTCCTAAGTATCTCTTTTAATCTGCTGTTATTCAAATTTACTTTTTTTTCCTAACATTTAAAACAACTGAGATATATTTCATACGATATAAAAATCTGCCATTTTAAAGGATACACTGCAGTATTTTTCAGTACTATGATTCTGTTCATTACATTGTACAACCATCGCCACTATTTAATTCCCAAACATTTCCATTACCCCAAAAGAAACCCTGTACCTACTACCAGCTAGTTTTGATTCCTCCCTCCACTTATTCATTCCCTGACAACTACTCATCTGCTTTTTGTCTCTATGAGTATGCCTATTCTGGACAACATCTACGAATGAAATCTACAAGATGGGGTCTTCTGGACCTCACGTCTTTCCTTAGCACAGTGTTTTTAAGGTCCATGCATGAACATGAGCCAGAACTTCACTTTTTATGGCTGAATAACATTCCACTGTATGGCTGGGCATGGTGGCTCACGCCTCTATTCCCAGTAACTCCGAAGGCAGAGGCAGGAGGTTCCCAGGTTCAAGGTCAGAGGCAACCTGTGTAGTTTAGTGAGACCCTATCTCAAGATAAAAATAAAAAATGGGCTGGGGGTGCAGATCAGTGGTAGAGCACTTGCAAAGCATTCATGAGGTCCTAGGTTCAACCACCAAGTACTGCCAAAAAAATTTTTTTGGTCCCTCCTGATAAGATGTTCAAGATATGTAAGACTAGCTGGCGCGGTGGCGCACGCCTGTAATCCCAGCGGCTCCGAAGGCGAAGGCAGGAGGATCACAAATTCGAGACTAGAGGCAGTTTGCATAACTTAGCAAGACCCTGTCTCAAAAAGTAAAAAAAATGGCCAGGCACGGTGGCGCACGCCTGTAATCCCAGTGGCTCGGGAGGCAGAGGCAGGCGGATTGCAAGTTCGAGACCAGATGCAGTCTGCGTAATTTAGCAAGACCCTGTCTCAAAAAGTAAAAAAAAAAAAAAAAAAAATGGGCTGCGGGCGCAGCTCGGTGGTCCAGCACTTGCAAAGCATGCAGGTGCGAGGTCCTGGGTTCAACCCCCAGTACCGCAAAAAAAAAAACAAAAAGTAAACAAAATGGGCTGAGGGTGCAGCGCAGTCGTCCAGCACTTGCAGAGCATACAAGTGCGAGGCTCTGGGTTCAACCCCCGGTACCGGGGGGAAAAAAAAAAAAGAGATACGTAAGCCTCTAACTAGCCTTGCCTCCAAGGAGCACACTGGTTGCATTTCTTCTAGGATGGATGTGTTGGTTCTTTCAGCAGTCCATAGTATATTCAATATTCTCCAATACAATTCAAAAGCATCAATTCTTTTCCTGTCTCCCTTATTCACCTTCCTGTATTCACAAGCATATGATGCAACTGGAAATACCATGGCATGAGTCAGGTGCACCTTCGTCTTTAATGTGACATCTTTACTTTTCAACACTTTAAAGAAGTCTTGTGCAACAGCTTTTCCCAATGCAGTGCGTCTTTTGATTTCCTGACCACTGCTTCCATGGGTGTTATTTGTAGAACCAAGTAAACCAAAACCTTGGAAAACCTCGATCTTTTCTCCTTTGGTCATGAAGTTGCACACTGACCCAGTTGTAAGGATTTTTGTTTCCTTGATGTTAAGGTGCAATTCATACTGAAGGCTGTGTTCTTTGATCTTGATCAGTAAATGTTTCAAATCCTCTTCACTTTCGGCAAGCAAAGTTGTGTCATCAGCATAACGCAGGTAGTTAATGAATCTTCCTTCAGTCCTGATCTACACTCTTCTTCATGAAGTCCAGCTTCTTGGATTATTTGTTCACCACAGAAATTGAAGAGACACAGTGAAAAGATACAGCCCTAATGCACATCTTTTTTGACATTAAACCAAGCAGTGTTTTCTTCTGTTTGTACAGCTGCCTCCCAGTCTATGTACAGATTCCTCAGGGGTACAATTAAGTGCTCTGGTATTCTCATTCTTCAAAATGTTACCCATAATTTGTTGTGATCCATATATTCAAATGCCTCTGCATAGTTAATAAATCCATCTGATATCAGTAATGATGTCCCTGGTTCCTTGCCCTCTTCTAAACCTTGCTTGATTTTCCAGCAGTTCCCTATCTATATACCGATGCAGTCACTTTTGAATGATCTTGAGCAAAATTTTACTTGTGTGTGATATTAATGATATTATTCGATAACTTTCACATTTGTTTGGATCCCCTTTCTTGGGAATAGGCACAAATATGGATCTCTTCCAGTCAGTTGGCCAGGTAACTGTTTTCCAAAACTCTTGGCATGAACAAGTGGGCACCTCCAGGTGTTTGTTAAAACATTTCAATTATTATTCCATCAACTCCTGGAGCCTTGTGTCTCACCACCAACCTTCAAGGCAGCTACCATTTTTTCCTTTAGTCTTTTTTTTTTTTTTTTTGGATTGATAAATACTGGTGATTGGAATGAAAAAGCTGAAAAAGAAGTCGGGTCAGTAATTGGAAAATATGGCCTTGGTGACAAAAAGATGCTAGAGATCAATGAAAGAATTTTGTGAGACCAATGACTTTTTCTTCGTAAATACATTTTTTTCCACCAACATAAACGGCAACTATACACATGGAATTCATCTGGTGGAATATATAGAACCAAATGGATTACATTTATGGAAAAAGAGGATGGAAAAGCTAAATATCAAGAGTCAGTACAAGACCAGGTACTGACTATGGATCAAATCATCAACTCTCATATACAGGTTCCAACTGAAACTGAAGAAAATTAGAACAAGCGTACAAGCGCCAAGGTATGACCTTGAGTATATGCCACCCGAGTTCAGAGACCATCTGAAGAACAGGTTTGATGCATTAGACACTAATGATCAAAGACAAGTTGTGCAATAACATAAAGGACATCACACATGAAGAAAGCAAAAGATTATTAAAAAGACAGGGAAAAAAGAAAAGACCAAATTACATGTCAAAAGAGACTCTGAAACTTGCCCTTGAATGTCAAGCAGCTAAAGTAAAAGGAAGACATGATGAAGTTAAAGATCTAAACAGAAGATTTCAAAGGGCAGCTCGAGAAGACAAAATCAAATATTATAATGACATGTGTAAAGAGCTGGAAACAGAAAATCAAAAGGAAAGAACACGTTTTTCTCAAGCTTAAAGAATTGAAAAGAATTCAAACCTCAAATGGCAATAGTGAAGGATTCTATAGTGAAAATATTAAACAACACAGGAAATATCAAAAAAGGATACAAGGAATACACAGAGTCAATATAGCAAAAAGAACTGGTGGATGATCAACCTTTTCAAAAGACTGCATATGAATAGGAGTCAATGGTACTGATGGAAGAATTGTTGTTGTTGTTGTTAGGTGCCGTCGGGTCAGTATCTGACTCATAGCAACCCTCATAGGGTTTTCAATGGCTGTTTCGGGATTGCCTTGGGAGTGGATTGCCAGGCCCTTCTCCCATTTTTGTGGTGCTGGGAATTGAACTCGGGACCTCAGAGACTGCAGCGCAGCGTTCTACCAACTGAGCTAAATCCCAGCCTAACTGAAGAATAGGTTCCCATTAAAATGGATAAAATCAGGGTCTAAGATGGCACAAAGTTTCAAATAATGTGCATTTTAAATGGTACACTGACTGGAACTTTCTAAAAGCCATTTATATTGCCAAGTATTCACAACACATTTGATGAATCTCTTTGGTAGTAATCCTGCCCTTGTGCAATATCCTTTCTTTGCCTCCAACCCACCAAGAACTCCTATCCCTTCTGATCTCAGTGTTAAGTGCCATGTGCTCCCAGAGGGTGACTGTCCAGCAAAAGTGCCCTGTCTCTCCACTTTGTTCTAGCCCACCCTAGAGACCTCATCACAATCACAGATGGTCACCTCCTGAGAGCAGAGGCCTCGTCTGTTACATCCACTCTTCACCTTCCTTGCCTATTAAGAGCACTGGGCATGTAATGGGCACCTAGGTATGAAGTGATGAATTCAGAGAGACTGTTCTTGACATCCTTGGCTTTAAGAATCTTACCGCACACACTGATTTTTTTCTTTAAGGAATGTGAAAAACCAAATTTACTCATAGTAGCTTATGGCCTTTAAGATGGCAAAACATCCTTCCACATGCAACTGAATGCTTACACTAAAGAACTATCTCCTGTTTTTCTAAGGTTCAACTTTTTTCTTTTTTTTTTTTTTTTTGAGATGGGGTCTAACTACATAACCCAAACTGGTCTGAGATGAAGTGATCCTCCTGTCTTGGCCTCCCAAGTAGGTGGGACTACAGACAAGTGCATGCCACTGCACCCAGCACTGAGGTTCAAATTTAACTGGAGTACTACATTGTATTTGGTAATCCCAGTCAAGGTGTAAGGATATGAGGCCAAATGGGATGTGTTGGGACTGGGGAGGCAGTTAGAAAGAAAGCTCCTATAATCAGTAAGATATTAAGACTAAAGGCATATAAAGAAAAGCTTTAGATTTACTGCTTTATGTTGCTCAATTTGCCTTGAAAACTATAATACTTGTCTACATTACTTTCAAAAGCAAAAACAAACAAAATATGCAGATGGGAGACTATCTCCTCTGAGAAGTCTTCCTCTACCTGTGCATCAAAATACACATTTGCTGCTGTGCTACCTCTGGACTTGGTATGTTAGCACGCTGAACTAGGTCCATGACACCAGGGAGCAAAGGTCAATCTGTACCACCAGTACCTCTAACCATGGCTGACACAAATGTCTGTTCAACATGAAATCTAAAAGCAACATATAAATCAAACGGGTCAGTTTCTTTTAACTGCACTCTAATTACTATTCAGCGGTAAAGACAACAAGCATCTTGAAAAGTCTGGAGACGTAAAGAACTGAGGCATACTTACTGTTTCAAAAGTATTCAGGACCATCAAAGGGAGGAAAACTTCGAAATACTCTTCACAATCCTGAAACCTGATGGGCACAGATCTTGAGATGGACTGACAAAGACTCGCCGGTGGCCCACACTGATCAAAGTTCAAAAACATTTCATATTTCCATTTTAAGACCTCTTTGATGAAGGTGTCATAGATAGACTGGGATGTCCAGAGATTGCTTCCAGGAGAAGCTGAGAAAGATTTGTTTTCACCAAAGGGAGGTTTGTAACCTGGCCTGTCGGAGTTATTTGAAGTCTGCGGATGAAGGACATTGCATAAATTCTCCTCAGCTACTGGCTTCTGAGGGACCAGGGAAGCAGGCTGTACTTTCAAAGCAGACTGAACTCCACTCGATTTACTTTTTATTGCTGATGGAATTGCTGAAGAATCTTCCAAAGATTTTGAAAGGTGAGCAATTCGTGAAGTACTACTTGAACTAAATATCTTCGTAGTAGAAGGTCTCAAAGGCTTGGATGCAGGAGGCAAGGCAGGTTTACGAAATACGTCTTCATCTGCTGCTTTAGCTTCCGAGTGCCTGGAGCAGCATTCGCCCTGGGTTTTCACTGTTTCAACACAGTCTTTGTAGTTACACTTTGTGCCACTCAAAGACTCCAACGGAGGCCGACTTGGGGAATCTTCTACCTGAACTATATCTTTCCCGTAAACCACTTCAATTAACTTATCATAATTATTCCCCATTTGTGAACACAAATCCATATCTTCAGGATCATTTTGTGTTAAAAATAAGTTCTCATCCTCCGTGTCACTGTTGGACTCAGGCTCTACGTCTTTCACAGCTGCAACCTCTACATGATGCCCTGTTAGGTCATCTCCAGCTAAAGGGTCCTCTGAAGTTGAGACAATTACTTCGCTTGTTGGTAGTTTTCCATTTAACACTCCAGAACCACACTGGTTCAAAAGACAAGCATCAGTCACCTGAGAAACATATTTTGCTTTTATGGTTTCTAGTTCGGAAGGCATGCATTTTCTTAAGTGCTTTTCATTACTGTTGGCAAGTACCTCAGTTCCCTTACAGTCTGGCCTATCAGATGCTGGGACAAGCATGTCCAAATTCTGTGCTGTATGGCGCTCTGCTTTTATAGCATCTGTACATTCACAACCAGAAAGTTCCTGTTTATTGTGTTTTGATTTGGGTCTCAGCTGCCTTTGTAACTGAAGGTCCCGACTTTTCAGCAGTTTCTTATTATTTTTGACAGAAAGTGTCTGAGGAGAAATTAATTTAGTCTTTTTAGGGGTATCAACTACTCCGACATTTTTGCCATGGTCACGTAATTGAGCTAAACACTCTAAGGATTGTTGGGACAAATCAAATGCCTTCCGAGGTGCTTTTTTCAGACCAAGTTTCTCAACTGTTGAAGTCGGCTCAGGACACTGACGAAATTTCTTTGGTGGCACAATAGCAGGAGTTGTTCTACAGCTTAGGTAATTTGGACTTTTATTCTGCCCTTTTTTGGCATCTGAGTGTGTTCTCTTAGTTTTATGGACTCTCCTAGTGGATTTGGAATAAGTACGATGCTTTGGAGATTTCTTTGGAGGAACAGTAACAGCTCTCTGGTCACTTGAACTAGGAGTTGTGGTCCTTCTGTCTGTACTTTTACAATCATTTCCAGCAAGCTCCCTCTCATTAACAGTGTTAGACCGCTTCTCACTTCTGACAGAGGATGAAGGTCTTTGATCTTCAGCCACAGGTTTTTCGTGTCGCTTTCTCTTTGACTTTTTTACTTTAATTTCACAAAACTCCTCAATGGAAACACTACTGCTGGGTGGTTCTGCATGCTCTTCAGTGTTCTTTGCTACATTTGTAACAACCTCTTCAGATACATAATCTGTACCACAACCCCAATTATTATTTGTGCTATCAGCAATATGAGTCACACATGAACTTTTCTTCTCTTGAACTGAATTCTTGCTGTCTACTTTATGATCTTGCCAAACTGAAAACACTTCAGATGGACTTTCAAACTCAAAAAACTGAGAATCAGAGTCCTCAAACTGTAAAAGGGATTTTGTGTTTTCTTCCTTTATTACCTTCGTTTCCACATTAGTATTAACTGTTGAACCATCCTGCTCTGTACATTTTTTCTCAATGCAAATGCGTTTCTCAAAACCTAGACTTCTTTCATCCTCATCATCAGAATCTGAAATAACAATAACTTGGTCATGGCAGGTGTCTGCAGCATTATTTTGGTTAGTTGTGAAACATCTTTTATCATCTTTTACTTTTCTTTGCAGCAGGGATGAGCTTTTTCGAGTTGAATCTGATGGAAACTTAATAACACTGGCTTGGGCTATTAAAGATAATTTGTGGAGGTCTCTGTCTACCTGAGAATCTGTTAAGGTGTCAGACTTTGGACTGACACCAGGGGTCTGCTCTCTTACCAAGGTATAAGAAATCAGACCCGCACTCTCACTCGTCTCCTTAGCTCTTGATTCAAGTACAGTCTTTCCAGGATCTCTAAAGGGAGATGTCTTCTTTACCAATGTATTGGTCACCTCTGTATATGAGACTAAATCTTTATCATCAGCATGACATTCCTGTATTTGATGACTGCTTACATGGGAAGAAAAAAGATCTAACCTTTTATTCTTTAATTGTTTCTTTATTGGCAATGAACTGTTTCGAGATTTTTGTACTCCATTGTCATCACTGAAAACACTACTAGGGTCTACAGATATATCACGTATGAAGCCATCCCCTTTCTGAACTCCTGCTGCTTTCCTTGAATAGGAACTCTCACTGTTAGATGGAGTCTTATTTTTCTCTAAATTGATAGCATTACTGACCGAAGAACTTTTCCTGTGTTGCTTCTTTATGACATTTGATAACTTTGCACAGATTTCATCTTTCTGTGCCTTAGTTTTTGGTTTTGAGGTTTTACCAAGATCATCGTCCTTGAAAGAGAAATCTTCACTTGATGTGGAAACTTTTTCCAGAGAATCAGTGCTATACTCAGTCAATGAATATGTTGACATTATTATTCCTCTGTCACATCCCCTCTCTGGACCATCTCTTGGAGTACCATTCTGTGGTGTATACGAAGAATTCTCTTTTACAGATTTCTGTTTCTCTAGACTGATTTTAGTTTGATCTTGAGCTGTCTCAGCAAAAGAGCTCTTGGCACTGTGCTTGAAGCATGACTCAGCTGGCAGATGGTCTTCGACATTCAAATCTTTTATATAATTTCGTTTGCTATCCTCCTCTTCTATATTACTTGCTTTAGTCAACACACACTCTTGTACTTGATATGTGACGGCTTTAATTGGTTCTTTAGAAAACGTTGGGCTGCAATTTTCCAGACCATGCTTGTCTTTTCTAAACTTCTTCTCTATTTGGTCATTTTCTTCTTTGGAAGATGCTTGAGGGGGTTTACACACAGAAGTCAGATCCGCAAAAATGCTGCTCTGAGGTACTTTGAATTTTATGTTTCTAATAATTTGTTTTAAACAAGTTTGTAACTCCTGGGTCTCCTGACTAGTCAACTGCCAACCTAGAGATAAATTTCCTCGAAGGAACAGATTAAGCTTATCCCAGAATCTCTTACAAAGCGTTTGCTGACCAAGCTGATAACCTTCTTTGAGGAGACCCCTAATCAGCTGCACACAAGCAAGCTGTACCGAGTTAGACGGCACTGAATGCAGTGACAATGATGATATCACTGCTGTTCCTTTGGAGAAATTTCCAGGTGACTTTTCAGAATTCCGTGCAAATGCTGTGGTAGGAAGCTTGGCACATTTTACGACAGCTTCCACCCATTGCTGGGAACTAACCCAGAGCAAATGCAAACATTTTTTATTTCTGTGCAGTTCAATCACTGACACCAAAATCAGAAGAAAAAATTCAGTGACTTTGTCACACACAGCATCTGTTTGATTGAGGACATCTTTGACTTCAGAGTGCAGATGATGAATAACTTCCACTATATAAGCTACACCCAGATCCTTAAGATCCATGAGGGACTGAACAAAAGGTATGAACCACAGAAACGTGCTATTATGAACACGCATGTCCTGACCAATGTCCGACTGAAGTACGCTGGCTAAAGTCTCCATCTCTTCGTACATGTTAGGGCAGTAATCTGGGCAAATAGCTGATCTCCATCCTGAGTCCTAAAATGAAAAACAAAACAAACAAACAGACAAAAACCAGCACTCAGATAAACAAATACCATGATAGACTTAACATCCAAACTGTTAAAAAGGAACTACATTCCTCAATTTCCTACTGTGGTCACTATACATTATTTTTAATACAAAGAAAGCCTCAAAAAATTGAATACTAATTTGAATTGACATTAAAGATTCATGAAAAGGCAAATTAATACCATCTTCATGTATTCTAGCCTTCTTCTCATCAACTAGCCTTAGTTCCTAGTCATAGATTCTCCTCCTACCCCATAAACGTTCCATCTTCCCTAAATGCACTTAAAAATGTTCCAAAGTATGCAAACTGTGGTTAGGGTGCATTTTTCCCCGTGCACATCTTTTCAATCAGAAGGCCTTTATGTAGGAGGTGATTCAGAATAGCTACCAGCATTCATAATAATAATTCATTCATTCAGAATAAAACCAGCATTCAACTAATAACACAAACCACTGTTTATATAGCATCATTTGAATTTTCAAAGTGTTTTATACCTTTTTGGTCTTTTCAGGATTATAATTGTACACAATCTGGCTGCAAGTCACCATATCATCCAAACACGGCTCCGGTTCTAACTTAGTCCTTAAATAAATATTAAGAATAAACAGAAATTACTGAAATGAAAACAAAAAGAAGAAAAAAGAAAACATCCCCTTGTTAAGTCACTTATAAGAGACTTCCTCAGAGATAATTTTTAAATGCTGACATTAACTAACCTTACGGAGCTGTTCCGTATATTTTGGATCTCTCTATTGTAGCTCACATTATTGATAATAGTCTGAAATGCCTCAATGGGATCAATAAGTTGACCCCAGACCTTAGATCCAAGGCGATCCAGAATCACCATGAAACAATGTAACGCTGGCCAGAAAGGATCCACACTATCATCTGAAAAACAATGCAATGATTGTTGAATTAAAAAATTAGAAAAGCATACTAAAATATATTGAGAAGTAAACATTTTTTTACCTAGTTAGCAATAAAACTAAAAGCAAATCAGCAAATAAAGTAAAATAATGCCAATCTCTTGAGACACAGAGTTTTAAAAGCTGGCAAATGTTCAAGTAATACTCTCTGTAAAAAAAAACAATTAAAAATGAGGAACATTGTTTAATGGGAAGCCAAACAGTCTAGGTAAATACAAATGTCACACCCTGAAACAATATGTCACACTTGAAACATTTTTTCCTCATCAACTCCTCAACCCCTCCCAGAACTTTATACTCCTAACTCTCTAACAAGTTAACAGAAAGATTTGAGGTGGGGGGTGGGGGAGAACGAAAAATGGTATTTAAAACTCTAGATGAGGCCCTGATGCCAAAATATAATTTTACATGCCAAACAGAAACATAAGGACTGATTCCTTTGGTTATAAGGTAAGCAGACACATACCTGTCATCCACCCATATCTCAACATGACTTTGTTGCTACCTATTTTTCACCCAATAGTTTGTAGGAATTCCAGCTATTCGGAAGTTCTTACTCCCTCTCTTTGCCTTTTCTCTAACATACTCCAAGAGGAGGCAGTTAAGATGGACTTTTAAGAATGGATAAGATTGTGATGTTCTTATTGTTAGGTGCCATCAAGTAGGGTCCAACACACAGTGACGTTCATAGGGTTTTCAATGGCTGTTTTGGGAATGCTTCAGGAGTGGATTGCCACGTTTCTCCCATTTTTGTGGTGTTGGGGATTGAACCTAGGGCCTGAGAGAGTGCAGAGTAGCACGGTACCACCTGAGCTAAACCCCAGCCAGAAGATTTTGATAGGTGGTGCAAATATTGAAGGCATTTTGATGTTTATTTGGGAAAAAGCCAGTGATATGGTTTTGCTATAGATACTGTGTGATTATGGGAATATAAAAAATAAAGCCAGAAAAAAAAACAAGAGTAAGATCTCACAAGTTCTTGACTAAAGAGTTTGAATTTTATTGGAAGAAATTAAGGAGCCATCAAAGGTGTTGAGTAGGGCAACATCTTAACTGCTTCCTTCTGCATTAAACATGTCTTTATTTTGTAGCCCTGTCACATCTGATCCCGTCAAATCTCAGAGGCGAATCGGGTCGGGCCTGGTTAGCACTTGGATGGGAGACCGCCTGGGAACACCAGGTGCTGTAGGCGTGGGAGACGGACCTGGCAGCCCGCTCCTAAAAATCAATCTGCCACTGAAAACCCTATGAACAGCAGAGACACACTGACAATAGTGTTTCGCCTGTTGTATGCATGGTCACTATGAGTCAAATACCAACTCGACAGCACCTAACAACAACAACAAAATTTCCTATAAATGTTCCCCAAAATGGGCACAGGTAAAGAACTGAATATTTTATGCAATAAATGCTGGCCAATGATGTAGTGGTAGCTTTTATCAGGAATATTCTAGCAAAATAATACATGCCATCCAAAAAAAAATATTAATATATTTCCTTTAGAATCTCCCCTAAATGAGTTTATATCGAGCCAGCTTGCCTGAAGAGATATGAAAGAGAGGAAAAGTCCATCTGTTATGTTCTCACAGGCTCTGGCATACTTGGTATCATTCATTTCTTCTTCATAAAGAAGATTAGAAACATTTACGTTAAGTATAGATCCCCCAAGATTAGTTTGCTGTAACCACCAGGAAAAGATGGTTGGGGCCTATTAAATAACATGACAACAAATTTCAGGCCCCCTTTTCATTTCTTGCATTCTTTTCTTGTTTATTTGTTTTTTGAGATAGGGTCTTGCTATATACATAGCCCATGCTGGCCTTTAACTCCCGATCCTCCTGTCTTGGCCTCCCAAGTGCTAGGATTATAGTAATGTGCCACCATGCCTGGCCTAAGCCTCATTTTCTAGATAATCTAAAACTGCACTATCCGAGAGAATTTTCTTTGATGATGGAATTGTTCTGTACCTAATAGAGCAGCCTCAGATACAGGTTGCGACTGAGCCTTGAAATACAGATAGCTGAACTGAGAAAATGAGTTTTTAATTCCAGTTAATTTAAACTTAAATGATCACAGGTGGCTGGCAGTTACCATGTTGGAAGTGCAACCCTACAGAACCAGGGAGCAATGAAGCAGCATGCAAAGGGAGATCATGAGCCCAGGGAGGCACTCTCACCATGTTAACTACTATGTCTTCACAAATGGGTCTCCTAGAGGTTCTGGTTTTCATTCTATCACTAACTTTTCCATCATGGAAAAGTAAGCTAATTTCCCCAGGCTTCAGTCACTTCTCTATCAAAGGAAGGTACTGAAGTGAACTCTCAAGGTCCTTTCCAAATTAAAAGCCTCAATCTGTGACCTAATCCATAAGAAAGCTCATTCTTCTTTGGTCCACACCACATTATACCCCGATTCTTGCAGTGACACCAGCATTTTAAAAGTACACCATCACAACACTCAGAAAGCATCTAGCAAGTAAAGCGTCTTACCATCTGACTGCCTCTCCATGGTGTGAAGGATCGACTGCATAAAATCATTCTGCTTGTCCGAGCCCAATAACAGTGAATCCATGGCTTGTTCCTCAAGGATGGTCAGCAACATACATATACCTGTAAAATTATTCACAGTTTTCTTAAATAGAGGAAACAGCACTATTCTAATGGCATCTCTGAGTTAGTTGGCCAAAGGAAAACAAGGCAAAATAAATGAAGCAGAACAGAACTCAGTTCCATTTAAGTCTGAGAGACTCATGCAAAATTATTCCCATGTCATACAACTTTAACTGCCTTGAGGGTAAAATGGGAAGATGGCACTAGCTTGATTAGAAAATAACTTATGAGTACCATGTAACTGATATTTCATTGAATCTAAGAGGTCTGTAATTTTTGGATGTGCCGTATTTCATGTACCACTAAGAAAAAGTAACTGCCCATTATGACACACGACCTTAAGAATTGGAATTAATGAAATAGGGTATAATTATCTTGAGTCAGTATTGAATTCCCAAGCAATGCTAACTACCTGGAAGTATTTTATACATTGGAAAAGAAGTATTAACAATCAAACTCAACTTACAGTCAACTATCAGACCGACATTTTGTTATTCTAATACTGCATTAAGCAAAGATTTGCTTGTCAATATTTCAAAATTTCCCTCTTCTACAAGATTCCAGGATAAATGTTTAATCATAAGAAGATACATAACAGGTAAGTCAATTTAAGGACAGAACAAGAACTGGGAACCATGAAATCTTACAATTAGCAATTTGGAAGATCATCAAAAGAGGTTGTTTTCCTGTTCAGGATACTCAGAGGAGGACACTTGGGAAGACACCAATTATAACCGTGCGTGAACAATACTCACCTAACCAATAGTTTTTGTAGTTGGTAGTATCATACATGTGTGAGGGCAGAAGAATCAGTTTACCCTTTTCGAGGACAGAAGAAGTATAAATGTCTGGACTCTCTAAAAGCCCCAACTCAATAACTTTAAAAAGGCAGGTTAAAACCTCCTGTAAGTCATAATAATCATCTCTGTCCACTTTTCCCAAGTTTCTTGCAGTCAGGATAGCCCAACGTCGAACCTAAATGCATAACGTAGTAGGTTTGTTACTTCACTCAACAAACAATGATCTATATACAACAATGACATCAATAAGAAAACAGGGCTCTCTGTAGATTTTTAAAGATACTTAAGAGATATTAATGTAATGTGTGGAACTTATCTGATCCTGATTTGAACAAACTAAACCCTTTATGAGATAATCGTTTCCATTCACTTAAGCAGTGCTAGGAAATACAGTATTAAGAAATTATTATTTTAGGTATAAAAAATGACATTTTAAAAATTCTTATCTTTTGGTGGTGGTGGTGTTGTTAGGCACCCTTGAGTTGCATCTGACTCATAGTGAGTGACCCTATGTACAACAGAACAAAACAGTACCTGACACCGTGACCTGCATGGCCTTTTGTCAGTGCTTCTCTGCTACTCATAGGGTTTTCAATGGCTGACTGTTTTTTGGGAGTGGGCTGCCAGGTCCTTCTCCCAAGCACCTAGTATTCCCAGGCAGTCTCCCATTCAAGGACTAACCAGGCTGGCCTCAACCTTGTGATCCTACTGCCTCAGCTCCCTAAATGCTGGGATTATGGTCTAGGCATGTATCACCATGGTTGTCATTTTCCAGTTCTTATAATTCTCCCTAGTTCTTATGTTTCCTAGTTGTCATTTCATATTAACACCTTCCTTTCTTTTAGCATGTTAATCATAATCTAATTCCAAGACAGGAAGCACTCTCGAAACAATCAGCCACTGAAAACCCTATGAGGGTCGCTATGAGCTGGACACGACCTGCTGGCACCTCAGAACAACAATTCCAAGACAAGTGTGGTAGTATTTTTGCTTCTATTGAAATGTTTGGTTGGCGCATACCTATAATCCCAATGATTTGAGAGGTGGAGGCAAGAGGATAGTAATTTTGAGGCCAGAGGCATCCTGCATAACTTAGTGAGACCCTATCACAAGATAAAAATAAAAACAGGTAGAGCACTTGCAAAGTATATGCAAGGCCCTGGGTTCGGCCTCCCAGTACCAAAAAAAAAAAAAAAAAAAAAAAGAAAAAAAAGTTTGTTTCTCAAATGTGCGCAGGATCTATAGAACAAGGCCAGACCCCAGTATGGCTTATTTCCAACAACTTCAGAGGTGAGAATGGTGGATAAAACCTACATCATAAGAACAGTAATCACTCACTACCACAGAACTGCATTCTCTAATCAGGCAGCAGCAGCATCAGGAGAAAACACTCCTGGGCAGCCCTGGGGGTTGAGAGGGGGTGGTGCTGAAGTAATGGGCAACAGTTAGCTGGTCCCTAACCACCTGTTTCAGCATCTCAAACACCAGGATTCTGCAAAACACCAGGGTTCTGCACAGCCCTGATTTCATTCCTATCTTCACTGTGATCAGCTCCTTGAATTCAGATATAGGCTTGTCCAAGGCACTGGTAAAGGAGGCCTGAATTCCTTTCCTGTCCTGGCAGGAGGGATTGTCTGCTGCCCAGCTCCCACAAATGCCACTCAAAACAGATTTTGTCAGCCAAGAGTTTCTCCCAAACTCCTCCAGAGCCAATTTCAGGAGAAAGGTCCAAAGTGTTAAGTCTTAGCTATATATCTTAACAGCAATTTTCTTCCTGATTTGCAGGGATTTGGTTTGCAAGCTCATCCCATAGGGAGGGGTTCTGGGTTCCTCCACGGCTACCCCTCCTATTCCCTTTCCTAACTAGAAATTTTGTATTGTCTCTATTTAGCCCTTCAGTCCCACTTGAGAACTAGGTCTAGTATCAGCAGCTCAGGACTCCCTGCCTTTGGTCACATAAGACATACAGCAGACTCAGTCACCAAGCCTGCAAGTGCTCTACCCAGGACATGGTTATGAGACGTGACCTGGGCTTTAAGTTTGGATTTGAAACGTCCCTTAAAGGCCCATGTGTTAAAGGTTTGGCCCTCAGCTTGGCACCACTGGGCTTACCAGGTGGTCTTCAAGTCCCTGGGAGTACACCCTTGAAGCAAACGCCTTTCCCTCTCTCACTCCTTGGTCATGAGGTAAGTGGTTTTGCTCTACCACACACTCTCCTCCATGATGTGCTGCCACAAGCGCCCAAGGAGCTTGGGCCGAAATCTCCAAAACTATGTGCCAAAACAAACCTGTCTCTTCATAAAGATCATCTCAGCAATCTGCTACCGGGAAGAAAGCTAACACATTCTGCTTCCTCTACAGGTATATAGCTTCGCAAAGCCAACCAGCCTTTTTGTACTTAGTCAATTTTCTTTCATAGGCAAAGGAGTGCCACCATATTGTACATACAGACTTTGCCTCTGATCCTTTTGCCTGGAGTATATTTCTAATTCTTGGGAAAAAGCCAGTGATTTGGTTCTGCTATAGATACTGTGCAAAAATTGAACCCCTTGCTACCTACCACTGCACAGACCTACAAATTTCTACACAGTTACTTCTTTGTGCTTCTGTTCCACTGAAACAGTTTTCTTCTAAGTGTTTCTTCTATCTTTTTAATTTCCTCTTAGGGGATTTTCCCTCTTATTGTTAGGTGTTTGGCACACAGGACTCTGAAATTCACCATCATCTTGACTGGAAATCCCATTACCATGCTTTCTTTGGTAGATGAAAAAAAACCTCAGACCTTTATTCTTGCCTGACTTTGGCAGAGCAGCCTTTTGTAGCTGTTAGTTTAATGCAGTAACTCAGTGCTAAGAGCCAAAGTACAAGGGACCCCTGGCACCAACTGCCTCGATACACAGCGATGACACCTCCAACCTCAGCCATTTGCTTTCAGTGCTCCAGTGTTGCTCTCTGCCTCTGTTCCTGATCATTCTGACTTTTACGCCCCTCGTTATTTCTAGTGCCCAGCAATTTCTGGGCTTCCTCTCCCCCAACTCCTGCCCTTTAATCTCATCTACTGGCAAAATTATTTTTTTTCAAGTATTTTAACTAATGTTTCCATGTGTTTGGAACGAGGCAGGCAAGTGAGAAAAACAAGCAAGAAGAATCCTTCATGAGTTAAGGTCAACATATTGAAAACAAAATTATTTCCCTTCTTGTCTTTTAAGCTCAAGCCATCACCCTTGCCCTGTGGGATTCCCTCTTCTTTGATCCTCAACCTCAACACCTTTTACGTATTATGTGTAGTTTAAAATAAGAAAAAATTTTAGCAAACATTTTAAACAAAATACACACCAATACCACTAATAAAACCTTATTAAAAGCTAACTTTATGGGAGAAGGGCCTGGTAATCCACTCCCAAGGCAATCCCGAAACAGTCAGCCATTGAAAACCCTATGAGGGTCGCTATGAGTCGGATATCAACTCGACGGCACCTAACAACAACAACAAAAGCTAACTTTCTTTACAAAAATAAAATATGTCCTTTCATTGCCTAACATTCCTACTCACCATTTCATTGGGATGGACCAAAAACAAATAGATTCCTGGATGTTTGTCAAAAACCTGAAAGGAGCAATTGGCTTGTTCCATCCGACAAAGTGCTTCGACACATAATTCATCTAAACAGAAAAAAATAAGGCAGTAAATAAAAATTCTAAATCATAACAACTCTCAGATTCCCTCAATCTAGCTCCTGGGTTGTTCTCTAAGTAAATGAAATTAGTATTATTATTAATTTTTCTTTTTTGGAAACTGAGGTATAAAATTGCTAATAATGTAAATGCTGGAGCAATACTTACATCCCCAGCCCTGACAGATTCACTTGTGATTATAGTATGTTCTTAGGGATTATTCTTTACTAGATACGCATTTTTATGAAACATTTTGCATAATTATCTCTGTAGGGTATTTTCTTAGATGGAAGTACACTTACAGGTCCATATCCATTCACATTTCACATCTTGGGCCATCTGGACATTCTCTTGTACAGGAGTGAGAAACAAGTCAGCTTTTTCCCCAGATGGCTAGTCATCTCACTTTCATTTGTGAATAATCAACCCATTTACTATATCAGATCAATCAACTAGTTCTAATGAACAACAGATTTTTATTAAACATAAACTTTTTTTTTTCAGTAGTGGGGGTGCAACCTAGGGCCTTGCACAGGCTGGGCAAGTGCTCCAGCCCCTTTCTCAAGCTTCAAACATGATGATGCTCCCAATAGCGGCTGACTTCAGGGACAATGACTAGAAAAACATAAGGGGAACCCCTGGGATGCTGATAATGGTTTGTTTCTTTATCTAGATACTGACTATCTAAGTGTAAAAAATCTTCAAACTTAACAATACTTTTCTGATCATTCTTTAATAAATGTTTTAAAATGCCTCCTTAGAAGTTTTACCTCTAATTATTCTGAATTTCCTTAAGATCAGATAAATGAAGAGCTTCAAAAACTAGGCGCAGGTTTAGTATGTTAAAATGTCAAGGGTCAGGTCTTGATTCAGGTTTAAAACTTTAATCCAATGTGTAAATAGATGAATAAAATTTGTTTCAATGTTTTAATTTAATTTTTAAATACCTAATGATACAAAAAGCCTGCAGCCTTAGCCCTGTGGCATCCGATCCCATCAGATCTCAGAAGCTAAGCAGGGTTGGGTCTAGTTAGTACATGGACAGGAGACAGCCTGAGAACAGATACTGTAGGCTTGGGCAGGTTGAAAGAAAGAAAGAAAGAAAAAAAAAGAAAAGAAAAGAAAAGAAAAGAAAGAGCGAGCGAGTGAGCAAAGCTAGATTTGATATATTAGGAAGACACCTTAATTTTAAGAGAGTCATTAAGAACTGCAAATATAAATAAGCCAAATCCAGACAGCCACAACATACCATGTGATAGTAACTAGTCAAAATTACTACAGGCCAGTGGTTTTTAACCAGCAGGATTGTGCCCCCCACCCTCTTACCAAGGGACATTCAGCAATGTGTGGAGACAGTTTTGTTGTCATAACAGCAGAGTGGAGGAGGATGCTACTGGCATATAGAAACAGAGGCCAAGAATGATGCTAAACACCCTATAATGAACACCACAGTCCCCCATGACAAAAAATTATCTGATCCAAAATGTCAATACTGCCAAAGTGGAGGACACTGCTAAAGACAGGAGAATGAAAACCAGCTGGATAGAGAGAGCTATGATAAAGCAAATACAGCAACGTTAACACCTACAGAATCTGTGTGGTGGGTACGCGCTGCTCACTCTACGGTTTCTCTGTTTGAAAACTTTCATAATAAAAATGTTGGGAAAAATATTAAGTAACTTAATTACACACTTAACAAACAAGCTTTTACTACACATAAACTTTTTTTCTCTCCCAGTAATGGGGGCTGAACCCGGGGCCTTACTCATGCTAAGCAAGTGCTCTACCACTGAGCTGAACCCCAGCCCTTTTATTTTGAGATAGGGTCTTGCTAAGTTGCCCAGGCTGCCTTTGGCCTCAAACTCACGATCCTCTTGCCTCAGTCTCCTAAACTGCTGGGATTAGAGGCATATGCTACACTACCTGGCATACATAAACTCCAACTCTTATAAAAATTTTTTTTACATGTCTTGAACCTAGGGCCTCACACACGCTAACCAAGCACTCTACTGCTAAGCTACAACCCCTGCCCCCAATTCTTAAAATAATAAAATTGACATAACTTAAGAAACACCCAAGATACTCACTAACTCGTTCATGTAGAAGCAGATAAGGATATTTCAGTATTTCAAGAAGAGGAACTCGAAGCTTATTTTCAAAGTCTTGGCCAGTGAAGTCAAACAGCTGTGCCTCGCCATTGTTGTCTACTATGTATAATTCATCATCATCTCCAATTTCTGCCTTCATGGACTTTTCAAAGTGATTTATGAGACGGCAAGTTTCTAATTCCCATAAAACCTACAGGAAGAGAAAAATGGGCAGTGTGTTCTATATCTTATCAACAAAATGTGCTGGATATGGTGATCATGTTAGAAAGTCTTTTCCTAAATACCAAAATTCCAAAGTTCTAAGTACAGCTCCGTCATACACAGACATACCTCGGAGATATTCTAAGTTTAGTTCTAGACCACAGCAATGAAGTGAATATGGCAATAAAAATTAATTACAGCAATGTTTGGTTTCCCAACGCATGTAAAAGTTATGTGTACACTTCACTGTGGTGTATTAAGTAGGACTATGTCTAAAAACAATAATGTTTATACCTTAATTAAGAAACACTTTGAGCACAGTAGCACCCAAGCCAGTACTCTTGAGGCTGTGGCAGGAGGATCACCAGTTCTAGGCCAGCCTGTCTCAAACAAAACTGTTTAAAAACTGTTTCACTGTTTAAAAAGGCTAATAACCATCTGAGCACTCAGTGAGTCAATCTTTTTGTTAGAGGACAGTCTGGTCTCCAAGACTGATGGTTGCTGATTGATCAGGGAAGTAGGTGCTGAAGTCTAGGGTAGTTGTGGCAATTTCTTACCAATGAAGTTTGCCCCATCAATTGACTCTTTCCTGAGATTTCTCTGTAGTGTGATGCTATCTGCTAGCATTTTACCCACAGAACTTCTTTCAAAACTGAAGCCAATTCTCTCAAACTCTGCCACTGCTTTATCAACTAAGCTTATGAGATACAACCTAAGTTTATGTAATATTCTAAATCCTCTGTTGTCATTTCAACAATGTTCACAACATCCTACAACTACACTGCATGGAGAAACCACTTTCTGTACAATGCAACTCATCCACTCAAGTTTTATCATGAGACTGCAGCAATACAATCACATCTTTAGGCTCCACTCCTTTTTTTGTTTTTTTGTTTTTGTGGTACTGGAGGTTGAACCCAGGGCCTCGCACCTGCATGCTCTGCAAGTGCTGGACCACTGAGCTGCACCCCCAGCCCATTTTTTTTCACTTTTTTGAAACAGGGTCTCGCTAAATTACGCAGACTGCCTCTGGTCTTGAACTTGCAATCCTCCTGCCTCCGCCTCCCGAGTTGCTGGGATTACAGGTGTGCACCACTGTGTCCAGCGATTAGGCTCCACTTCTAATTCCTCCTTTCTGCCTGTTTCTACCACATCTGTAGTCACTTCCTCCACTAAAGCCTTGAACCCCTATTTTGACCTCTTCCCATGTATTACAGTTTATTTCCCCCTAGTAGTGGGAGTCTGAAGCGCTCAACTTCTGAACTGCACCCCAGCTCCTACTTTTTTATTTTGAGACGAGGTCTCAGTACATTTTGTAGGCTGCCTTTGGCCTCGAACATGCAATCCTCCTGCCTCTGCCTCTCAAGTCTCTGGGATTTCAGGTGTGCACCAGCACTCGCAACACAAATGTTTTTAATGGCTTCTAAAATGGTAAATCCTAGGCTGGGCTACCACCGAGGAAAAGTAAATTGAAAAATCTCAGGAAAGGATTTTATCTACCTACCTACCTGTCCATTTATTTATCGCACTGGGGATGCTGAACCCAGGGCCTTGTGCATACTTTGCAAGCACTCTGGACCCCCAGCCCCTTTTTTACTTTTTATCTTGAGACAGGGTCACACTAAGTGACTGGGCTGCCTCTGGCCTTGAATTTGTAATCCTCCCAAGTTGCTGGGACCACAAGCATGCAACACAGCACCCAGTGATGAAATGTAATTTTTAATAAAACTCAAAAGTTGAAATTACTGCTTAATCTACAGGCAGAATGGATGTGGTATTGTGATGCTGAGTCCCATCAACTCAGATCCATGGCAACTCTTTGTACAACAGAATGAAAGCACTAGCCAACACTGTGCCATGCACATGATCTTTTTATGTTTGAGCACAATATTGCATTCACTGTATTTTTCCTCATTTTGTCCACTATGGGTGGCCCTGCTGGTATCTAAAATACTAGTGGCACAGCTTTTTCAGCAGCACAGTAACATGTTATCCCCTACAACACAAGCTGACACATGGGGGGATGCTGTGTTAGTAGGCACAAAACAACATTAATTTCATTGTACAAACCCATCAGAGCTCAAGTGACCAGGTGCATCATCAATGAGCAATAATATTTGAAAAGGGATCTTCTTCCTGAGGGGTAGGTCTTGACAGTTGTCTTCATATTTTTAGTAAATCCTCATGCAAACAAATGTGCTATCTGCCAGGTACTGTTATTTCATTTATAGAGCACAGAGTAGATGTAGTATAAGGCTGAAGTGTCTTAGGATTTTCAGCATGGTAAATGAGCACAACTTAAAGCTGCAGTTCCATCAGGCCCTCTCAAGAGTCATCCCGTCTTTTGAAGCCAGGTGCTGACTTCTCTACAGCTGCCAAAGTCCCTGATGGCATCTTTTTCCAATAGAAGGCTGTTTCTTCCATACTCAAGTTCTGTTGTTTAGTATGGCCACCTTCATCAATTACCTTATGTCTTCCGGATAACTTGCCAAAGTTTCTATATCGGCACTTGCTGCAACTTTACCTTATAGAGATGGTTCCTTTCCTTAAACCTCATGAACCAACCTCTACCAGTTTCAAACTTTTCTCCTCCCGTTTTTTTTTTTTTAACCTCTAAGCGTTCACAGAAATGAAGAAAGTTAGGGCTTTATTACTCTGGATTATGCTCTAGCCTAAAGGAATGGATTTTTTTTTCCCCAGTACTGAAGGTTGAACCCAGGGCCTTGCACTTTTGGGTGCTTTGCAAGTGCTGTACCACTGAGCTGCATCCCTAGCCCATTTTTTACTTTTTGAGACAGGGTCTTGCTAAATTATACAGACTGCCTCTGGCCTCAAACTTGTGATCCTCCTGCCTCTGCCTCCTGAGTCACTGAGATCACAGGCATGTGCCACCGCACCAGGCTGCTAAAAGGAATGTTATGGCGGGGGTGACCATCCATCCAAACCACAGAAATTTTCACTATGTCAGCAATGAGGCTGTTTCACTTTCTAAGCCAGGTCCAGTGGCTCACTCCTATAATCCTAGCAACTTAGGAGGCAGGAGGACCGCAAGTTTGAGGCCAGAGGCAGCTTTTATAACTTAGTGAGAGCCTATCTTAAGATAAAAAATTTAAAAGATGGGCCGGGGGGTACAGTCCAGTACTACTACACTTGCAAAGTATATGTGAGGCTCTGAGTTCAACCCCCAAGTACTGTTTCACTTTCTTACTATTCACATGCTCACTGGAATTTCACTCAAGAGCTTTTCCTTTGCATTCATAATGTGGCTATTTGGCACAAAGGCCTAGTTTCAGCTCATTTAGCTTTCAACTTACCTTCCTTACTACACTTAAATCACTTCTAGTGTTTGATTTAAAGTGAGAGATGTATGACGCTTCCTTTTACTTGAACAGTTAGGGGCCACTGTAGGGTTATTTGGCCTAACTTCAACACTGTTTTATCTCAGGGACTAAGGAGGCCCAAAGACACAGAAAGAGATGGGAAATAGCCAGTCAGTAAAGCAATCAGAGCACACAAAATATTCACTGATCAAATTTGCTGTCTTATATAGTTGTGGTTTGTGGCACTCCAAAAAGAAAAAGAAAAAATTTTTTGAGACAGGGTCTCACCAGGCAGCCCAGGCTGGCCTCAAATTCACAATCCTTCTGTTTCAGCCTCCTAAGCACTGAGATTATAGGCATGTGCTACCAGCCCCAGCTACTGAAACCATTTTAATAGCAACATCAAAGATGTTGATGACTTAACAGAGAGTTGCCACAAATCTTCAATTTGTAAATAAACAAAAACAAAAAACTTGAAGATTTTGTGAGGCAATAAAGAGCCAAATGAGGTGTGCCTGTGTTAGACTCAAAGAGGACAGTATCTAAACATGGCCACTTTAGTAAGATGAGCGTGCTGAGAGTCTGAGATGTCCAAACACTTCTCTTTCACAGTTTTGCTGCAACTATCTCCTCATCCCTACCAATTATACTCTGTTCATAAGAACACGAGAAGCCCCAGCTTCAGCATCAAAGGTGTAAGCTAGGCCTTCCACACTTTCCTCCCTCACACATCCATCTTCCTAGTCATAGGCGCGACCTCACAAAGTCAACTTCAGCATGAAGATACTAGAGAGGTTCATAATTATTGTTGTTGTTAGGTGCTGTCGAGTCATGTCCAACTCACAGCAACCCTCATAGGGTTTTCAACAGCTGACTCTTTGGGATTGCCTCAGGAGTAGATTGCCATGTCCTTCTTCCATTTTTGACATGGTGGGAATAGAACTAGGGACCTCAGAGACTGCAAAGCACCGCTCTACCAACTAAGCCAAATCCCAGCCCAGGTTCATAATTAAGAAACCTTAAAAAATGCAAGATTCAAGACAGGCACGGTGGCGCACGCCTATAATCCCAGCAACTCAGGAGGCAGAGCCAGGAGGATTGCAAGTTCGAGACCAGAGGCAGTCTGCGTAATTTAGCGAGACCCTCTCTCAAAAAGTAAATAAAAATGGGTTGGGGGTGCAGCTCAGTGGTCCAGCACTTGCAAAGGATGCAAGCGTGAGGCTCTGGGTTCAACCCCAGTACTGGAAAAACAAAAACAAAAATAAGCAAGATTCTCAACACAGATTTATAACTAATCATTCCCACCTCCATATATTGGACACATTTTCTATGGTCTATGCTGTTCTTCATCAGATAAATGTAGTAAACCTAATATAATTGCCTTCAGAAGTTTATAACTATCTACCTATAAAAAAGAAAATAAGACTTACAACTATAAAAACAAAAAACCCAAGCTAGATACGTGAAGATAGCAGTGACAGATATACGGACATAAAAAGTGAAAAAATACTCCACTCAGTTCAATTTTGTTCCTGTTGTTGTCATTGTTTGAGAGAGGCTCTCATTTATTGCCCAGGCTATCCTCAAACTCACTATTTTCCTGCCTCTGCTTCCTGAGTGCTGGATTCTACTTCATAACATTGTTTTATACCAACATGACTAGAACTGATGGATCGTAAAATTCTACTTTAGGTTTCAACTCAATTCCAACAGTGGTAGGTATTTACTCAGTACCTACTACATACCAGGGAGTCAGGTACCAGAGGTGTATTAGATTTTCAAAGTTTAAGTCATATCCCTGAATGTTTCTTAAGAGTTCAAACTTACTTTTTTCTTAGTTATCAAGCTCTGAAAAACAATGCCCATCAAATGTCAATTACCTCATGCAAGAATGGCAATTCATCTCTTGCTCTGTGGTATTCAGCCACACACTCTAAGCAATAGCAGAGGTCTTCATCCGCTGTTTGAAATTCATCAGACCGAGGCTTGGACGCATAGCGCTTTAGGAAGTCAATGGTGGAGACACCACCTGGTGTGCACCAGCAACATGTGCTCATTCTGCACCTACATCCAGAAGAGAAGACATTGAAAATTTAAGGGAAAAATAACATTTCACCTCTATTCTGTGTGAAAACACTTGCTACTTGTGACTCAGGTCTTCAACCTAAAACGGCCACAATGTTCAGCTTGTCACCCCAACTGTCACTAAACTGACTAAACTCAAACATGAAACCAGGGGCTAGGGGTGTAGCTCAGTAGTAGAACATTTGCCTACCATGTATCCCTGGGTTTAATCCCCAGAACCACCGCCCCAAAAAATAAATAAACAAAATAAAAGGCACAACTGAAAGCACTTTGTTAGTAATAAACATCATAATGGAATATATAATTTTGGTACAGAGAGGGCTCAAAACTATACAGTATCGATGGAAAATATACAGAGACACAGACATCAATGTTTTCAAAGTACAAATTTTGGAGTAAAAAGTCAAAAGATCAAACTTTTCACATTCTCAGAAACTATGTTTCAGAGATTTCTGGAGTCAGTCAAAAGGTCAAACTTTTCACATTCTCAGAAACTATGTTTCAGAGATTTCTGGAGACATTAAAATCCATATGTATAAACTTATAGCAGTAACAAAAACACTTACAGAGAATTTTCTCATTAAGCATGTTTATATGCACCCAGACATGAACTGCTACCCATAACTCATTGCTCTTCAATGCAGTGTAAACGCTAATAGTGACAAATGTTAACCTATTGCTACTAAGTTTAATTCTTACAGTTTCTGATCCTCTTGACTATTTATTTACTTATATTTTGCAGTACTGGAGGGTTGAATCCAGGGCCTTGCACATATTAGGCAAGTGCTCTATCTCTGAGCTGCACCTCAGCCAATTTTTTATTTTTTACTTTGAGACAAGATCTCATTAACTTGCACAGCCTGCTTCTGGCTTCAAATCTGTGATCCTCTTGCCTCAGCCTCCCAAACCACTGAGATTACAGGTATGCACCGCTGCATCTTGCTTCTATTTTTTATACCACCAGCAAGGCTCCACCATCCAAATTCAAAAGATAAAGGGTTAAAATAATTTTCTAATTGCAAGCAATCTCAAAAAAGAGGAAAGTAGTAATATGGTACCAGGAAGGAAGAGGAACTCCCAACAACCAAATCTGTCAAAAGTCTGAAGGATGATATATAAAGAGGGTTTACCAGACCTACATGAAACAGGGATTAGCAATTAGGATGGAAGCCAGGATCCAAAGAGATTCCTAATGAGGTATAATAAAAATAAGCTAAGACACTATTTTTCTCCCTGTAACTAAATCCATACAAAAGCCCATTTTCAGTAAATAATGTATTGTGGTCAAATAAAAAGCAAATGTGTGCACTGATAATAAGCTGAATAAATAGGCAGGTTAGGGCAGGGAAAATGCAAAGTGAGCCAGAAGGATCTCACTATGCCAGAGAATCAAAGTGAAAAAGCTCCCTAAAGCTAAAGGTGAAACAACATGAACAAGATAAATAATGTAATGTTGGATTATTAGTCATATGATAATCAGTACAAATTCATCTGTACTAATAGAAATAAATGATTGAATAAACAAATGGGAGAGAAGGAATACACCTTCTCTACATAGCAATTCCAAACATATAGGGACATTCCCGGTTGCAAGAAATGGAGCTTAATCCCAGCCTCTTTGAGAAGGGGATGGATTTAGTAACCCACCTCCAAAGGGCAGAGTTTGGAAAGGGAAAAACTATAACTTTATAGTGAAGACACCTGGCAAACACAACCATGACCCAGTGATCAAGGTTAACCTAACTAGGGTTAAGCCATGCTCAAACTACAAAGAATAATGTGACGAAGGAGGAACTTCAAGTCTGAGGTATGCGGCCCCCAAGCCAACAGCTCCAGGCTACTCATGAGAAACATCAGACAAACCTGAACTGGGAATTATCTAAACTATCTGCAGCTCTGCAACAACAAAAGGAAGATCACACTCAAAGGGAATCAAGTGTTCTTTCATCTGTAAATGATGATTTACTGGGAACTGGGCCAGGAAATTATCCAATGGATCTGCTCTTAAAATTCTTGACCTTGGCTGGGGATATAGTCCAGTGGTAGAGTGCTTGCTTAGCAGGCATGAGGATATAGGTTCAATCCCCAGCACCACAAAACAAAACAAAAACCTCTCCAATGGATGTTAAATATTTGCCAAACTGGGGGAGTGGGGAGTTACAAATACAACTATAAACTTGACTAAGTTCATTTCATAAACAAATGAACCTAACCCGTACATTCTCATTAGGGTTAACAGCACCCCAAAAGGTGACAAAACTGATGAGTAGGATCTGAAAAAGCTTTAGTCTTCTTACAAGTAAAAGACATATTAGCATACACATAGAGCACACAAAAAGACAACATATTGAGGGTATAAGGTTCATGGAAGAGGCAATTAGAAAAAAATAAACATTGGGCACAGTGGCTTCCCACATGTAATCCAGCAATTCAGGAGATGGAGGCAGGAAGACCACAGGTTCGAGGCCAGAGGCAGCCTGTGCAACTTAGTGAACCTGTCTCAAGATAAACAAATTAAAAAATGGACTGGCTGGGGTTGCAGTCCAGTGGCAGAGTACTTGCAAAGTATGTCTGAGACCCTGGGTTCAACCTCCAAGTACTATTAAAAAATAAATTAATTAAAAGTCTAAAACTTCTTTCATGGAGGAAGAGACAAAGAAAGGAAAACTAAGCAAAGTCACTGAATGTTTGGATACAGAAATTAGGTTCCCCCCCTCCCCCAGTGCTGGGGAGCTGAAATTGAGCCATACCTCCAGCCCATTTTTTACTTTATGTTTAAGCTATGCAGGCTGCCTCTACCCTCGAATTTGTGATCCTCCTGCCTCCGCCTCCCGAGTTGCTCGGAATAAAGGCATGTGCCATCACACTCGGTGCAGTGTGAGGTGTGTAATTAAGTATCACCCCAAAATTCAGAGTCTAAACTGAGCATGGTGGCATACACCTGTAATCCCAGCATTCAGGAGGCAGGGGCAGGAGAATCAATGCAAGTTCAAGGCCAGCCTGGGATACACAGTGAGACACTATCTCAAAAAAAAAAAAAAAAAAAAAAACCAGAAGACAAGAAATAAATAAAATTCAAAGTATATAATCTCTGCCAATGAGAAATCAGTAACATTTTGAAGAAACTATACTTTACTGTAGAGGATTTTTTAAATGCCCCAATTTCTGTGGCTGAGAGTTTCGCTCAGTTGGTAGAGAGCTTGCTTACCACAGAGGTCCTGGGCTTGATCCCCAGCACCAACTTTGTAAGCCATGATTGAATAATTAAATATATATCAATGTATAAGCATAATGAAATGCATGTTATCTGTCTGATGAACTGAGTGTTTTAATTTATTAAATATTACATGTACTTAGGCTTCTGAAGAAGCATACCTGCATACTCTCTTCACACTTCTAAACAGAATTGGGGGTAGTTTCAACATTACAGTAACAAAAGGACATTTAAAAAAGAAATTTCAAAATAAAAGACAGAAATCAAAACTTATTTAGAGGTTCAATTGCACCAAGTCCTAAATTAGACTTTTTTTTTTTTTGGTGGTACTGGGCCACTAAACTCAGGGCCTTCCACCATGGAACTCCAGCCCCAACCCTTTTATTTTTGGACAGAGTCTCGCTAAGTTGCATAAGCTGCTTCCGGCCTCAAACTCAGAATCCTCCAGTCTCAGCCTCACAAGCTGCTGAGGTTACAGGTATGCACCACGGTGCCCCAGCTAGGAATTTCCTAAAAAGTGGAACAAAAGGATGGTAGGGGTTAAAGAGTTCTTGTCTGAAAGGAGGTAGGGGAGGGGGAGACAGTACGCAAGTTCAGGTACAAGGTCTTCCTTTTCCAACCTTAATTCAATTACATTTTATGACTGTCTACCTTGGACAAGGGTACTGCAAACTAGGGAATACTAAGGAGCAGAATGGATACAGTGTTCCCTATGTTTTTTCAGAATAAAAAATTATTTTATTTGAAGAATCTCGAAAATAACAACTTCACAATACTACCAATTGTTGTTAGGTGCCGTCAAGTCAGGCCCAACTTATAGCGAACCTACATATCACAGATGAAACACTACCCAAAAATGTGCCATGTCCAGCACTACTGTCAGTGCTTCTCTACTACTGGGTTTTTAATGGTTGATTGGCTTTGGAAGTAGGCTGCTGGGCCCTTCTCCCAAGCCTCCAGCACATGGTATTCCAGGAGATCGATCATCCAAGGATTAACCAAGCTCAACCCTACTTAGCTTCTGAGATCTGACACAATCGGGTGCCAGGGTGGTACAGCTGCACTAGCAGCTTGGAAAAGCTGGTTTTACCAATGGCCTAACTCAAAGTGAGAAGTGAACTAAGCCCTAAGAATTGAAAGTGAAACTTCACAGATTCCTCAAACATCATGTTTTGAGAATGATTCTGGCAGTTAACAGACAACAATTAATACAACTTTAAAATTTTTAATTAAGGGACTGTAGTGCAAATAAAATATTGCATACTTTGCCAACAGATACATCCAAGAACCACAGCTGTGGTCTTGGTTTTATCATCCCTGTATTGGTGAAGAAACTTAACATTTAATTTATATCCCATTCTATTTAGAATCAGAATGCTTCAGAAAAAAATAATGTTTGTGTCTTTGACACAATGGTATTGGAAAGAAGGTCTGGGAAGTAAAGAGTAATAGGAAAAGTATCTCCTTTTGGAGGAGAGCCCACATGAAGACTTGAATGAATGCAGGAATATCTGCCTCCCTCCTGCTGAAGATGCACTGGAATCCTTCCTGGTTGGAGAGAAAGCCAGTATACCAGCTGGAGATCTTAGAGGTATACCCTCAAGCCATGCCAGGGCTTGACTCTAGTGTCCTTACGTTCCAAGTATAGATATTTTTAAAAACCACTTACTTCACATCAGATCTAATGAAATGCAAACTAAAAGGCAGCTGACACATTTTAGCATGGTATGTAACATGTAAATTCTTTCCCAAACAAATTTGTTGGAGTTACTACTGATCATCTATTGTGAATCAGCACCACCAGGCTGTGGGACATAAAGAGCAATTCAGGTGAAGTGCGTGTGCTTAAGTCGTTTCTAGATAAGTACAAGAAGACTAATGTGTGTAATAAAGAAGTTAAGTTTCAGTTATCTATTTTGGACATGTAGTCTGGAGGGACCAATCCCTGGAGAAGGACACTATGTTTGGGAGAGTGGCAGGTCAATTAAAAAAAGGAAAACCTTCCACTAGATGGACTGACACAGTGTCTGCAACAATTGGCTTAAACATAAATAAGATCGTGTGCCTGGCACAGAATTGGGGAGTGTTTCATTCTGTTGTACACAGGTTCGCTATAAGTCAGACACGACTCAACAGCACCTAACAACAAACAACAATGAGAAATAATAAGATTCTGTGTAGAGTAAAAAAAACCTCAGAGTTTTCAAGAAACATAGTAGCTAGGCAAAGAACTTCCTTATTCTCAAAGATATCCCTTGTATATGGAAATAAATTACATATGAGAATCTTTGATCTTGAGTCATCCTGGTATTTTTACTATAAATTAATTTTTTACCTTAAATGCCCAAAGATGTTCTTTGCCTTTTTCAGGTACCTATTTATAAAGATATATACGTATTCCACATTAGCCCCAAATATTTTTGCTTTCCTTTTTTTTTTTTTTTTTTTGTGGTACTGGGAGTTGAACTCAGGGCCTCATGCTTGCATGCTCTGCAAGTGCTGGACCACTGAGCTGCACCCTCAGCCCATTTTTTTACTTTTTGAGACAGGGTCTCCCTAAGTTACGCAGACCGCCTCTGGTCTCAAACTTGAGATCCTTCTGCCTCCACCTCCCGAGCCTCTGGGATTACAGACATGCGCAACCGCACCCAGCAGTTTTTGCTTTCATTGTTGACATAAAAAAATTAAAAAGTTTGTCCAGATCAATGCAAAAGAAACTGCATACTTTAAAATAATTACCAGCGCACACAGCAAAAGAAACCTATTAAGAAAATTACAGATCATTCTTTTTGTTTCAGAGAGCTAGCCTACTTCTACATCCCAGAAAGAGGTCGCTGAGTTGACAGGACCATCACCATCTTAGGTAACTGCAATCCTGAGAAATTGCACACTAGAAGATTTTAACTGCCTGCCTGCCTGATTGTTAATTCTTAACCTTTGATTGACTGCCTGTTAACTGCCTGCTCTGCTTCTGTACCACTCTGCTTGCCCAATCTATAGAACTGCCTGATTGTCTGTTATAGAACTTATTTTTGTTTTAGCTTTTATGCCACCCGCTTATACAAATCATACCAAGAACTTGGAAAGCCCCTAGATCATAAGCTTGCCAAAATTTGCCAGTATTAGCCCCTTGCAACTGTTCCTCAGGGCTGTGGGTTTTAGAGGGACATTAGTCCTCCAAGGCCGCCGGCTCAACAGACTCCCTTTTAATTGGCTTTTTGCTGCTTGTATTGTGTTCCTAATCTGGGGTTACAACAGAAGACTAAATTTCTCAAAGTAGATGGGAGCTACTGCCAGAGAACAGAGAATGGAATCTAGAATATAGAGAAAATACTGCTGTACAGCACATCAACTATAGAAGCATATGCTTGCCTGATTTCTCTCAAAAAGCCACAGTATGTGTCCCGATGTTCCCAAATCTACCTTAGCCATCACGGTCCGATGGCTAAGCCAAAGAAATCTCAGTGGGGTACATTTTTCCTTCTAGGGGAAAATTACCGCTCATAAATGCCTATAAATCCTGTAAGTCTTTGTAGTACTCAGCTCATCTTGAGGTCTGTTTTACCGTAACTTGATTGTACTACTTGGAATCTTTTACTGAACCACCGAAAGGGGCATATAGATAATACTCAACACAAGACAGAAATAAGAGCCCATCTCTGAACACCACGCAGAGGGCTGACATGTCAAAAACATGTGATGTGTCACCAGAGGTACAGCCCTAACTTTCCACAGACCTACCCTTGGGATATCACCTCTTCACTTTTCTTTTCCTTCTTTTTATTTTACTATTAGTTTATTTATGAATTATTTATTTGAGACAGTCTTGCTATGCAGCCCAGGCTGACTTTGAACTTGCTATGTAGCCCAAGCTAGCCTGAAACTTATAATCCTCCTCCTGCCCCTGCTTCCTCAGTGCTGGGATTAAAAGTGTGCATTACCACACCTGACTCATTTCTCAACATTAACTAGCCAGAAACTTCAACAATCTCTTTCTTCTACCATTCCCAGTGTAAGGAATAAAAAGAATAAAAGGAATATAAATTAATAACGAAAGAAACTGTGTGTAAACCCATCTGGGACTGCCCCAGATATGGGTGACGTGTGTGACATGTGTGACAAAGGGTAAGATTGACACCTGGCACTCGATAACCACACGGCACAGTGACGTCAAGGCGAGATAGCCAGATGGAGCACAGACTCCACACGTACTGTATAAAAGGAGAAGAGACCTGATGACGTACGGGTATCTTCCTCTCACGACGCAGACGATGGTGGTGATGTGGAGACGGTTCCTCTGCTGGTGGGGGCTCAGCGTGACGCGAAGTCTGTCATTGCTCGCAGTGGAAGATGTCCATCCGTCGTCAGGTCTCTTCTCCGTTAATACAGTTTGTGCGGGAGTCTGTGCTCCATCTGGCTATCTCGCCTTGACGTCGCTGGGCCGTGTGGTTATCGGGTGCCAGGTATGAATCTTATCCTTTTATCACACATGTCACACATGTCACACATGTCTGGGGCAGCCCCAGATGGGTTTACACACGGTTTCTTTCATTATTAATTTATATTTCTTTTATCCTTTTTATTCCTTACACCCAGTTAAACAATATTTAAAAAGTAATTTAGATCCCTTCTTCAGGTGCTTTGCAGTCTAGCTTCCACCCTTATATCCCACTGACTGTTTTCACAGAAGTCCCTAGTAATTTCTATATTGGCAATTCCAACAGGCTCTTTACTCGACTCTAAATCATCCATTCTCCTGATACTCTGTCAGCCCTAATACCTTCGTAATCACTTCTTGCTTCGCTCCCCATCTAAACATCGAAGTCTCCAAAGGCTTCAGAATTCGAACCTCTTCATGTAATACCCTCTTTCTGGATAACTTTACTCAGACCACTGCTTCAACTATTACCTATACTTAAGTATCTCAGACAGGAAGAGTATGTGAAATTCTCTAAGATTTTTGTTTGTTTTTATATTTTATTCTTTCGAGATGGAGTTTTGCTATGTTTCCAGCTGCTCTTAAATTCCTGGGTTCAAGGCAAGGGCCTCTGCTTCCTTAGTAGCTGGAACTACAGGTGCCTCTTGGCAGGTGCCCAGCCAAAACAAGTTTTCTTTTCTGAAGTGCTAGGGATAGAACCCACAGTCTCACACAGGCTAGGCAAGCACTCTACCACTGAACCACATCACCAGTCCCCGTAAAACTCTCAAGGCAATGCTTAACTACGTTCCAACCACTCCATAAATAACAGCACAGCCTTGAACTCCAGATACATTCAACACTCGATTGCATACAGCATATCTCTACTCATGTCTCAGGCATTTCTAAGTAAGTATGATTAGACCAGAAGAGAGTCCCTATCTTAAATGTTACTTATCCTGTATTCCTTGTATTGATAACCTTACCGGCCATTCAATTTTCCACCCAGAAACCTAGGAATTATCCTGTATTTTCCTTTTCCTGTTTGCTCTCCTCTGAGTTTCACAGCATCCACCTCCTTAATTCCACTGGTACTTTCTTCTCAGGGTCACTGCCATTGCCTTAGCTTAATACATTTCTACTACTTTCTGGGATTATCTAAGAACCCTAAATGATCTCTCTGCCTCTTGTTTGAACCACCACCAATTCTCCCTCCAAAGTATTGCCAGAGGCCATAGCACACACTAGACTTTCAAAGCACAGATAACTCCTCCACAGTTTGGAGATAAAATTCAAATGGCTGAGCTAGACACTCAAGGCCCTCCATGATCTGGCTTCAGTATCATCTCCAGCCATTACCTCACCCTCACCTCCCTCCACCTGCTCTTCCTAAAACAATTCCTGGTGCTTGGCATTCCCTTACTGTGAAAGCTCTTCTGTATGCCTTGAATACTCACCCTTCCCACCTCTGTTTGCTGATTAAGTTAAGGAACTTAAAAAAAAAAAAATGTAAACGGTAAGCTCCTGTTGAAAACATTCAGATTCACTTTTAAAGCACTCTACTAGTGATTCTGACAGAAAACAGGATTTGAGAACAGATCAGTGCGTAACACATCCTAATGTCATCACATCTGGGAGGTGTGTCTGACTCACCCTTTCTTGATGACCTCCATCCCTCAGGACCCTGTACATTGCACTTAACAACGTGGTCCGAACAGCTCTTTACTTACCTGTTTCACCCTCAGCAATTTTGAGTCTGTTAAGCCAAAAACCTGAGCCAGTCATGGTAGCGTATGACTTTAAGCCCAGCAGTTCCAGAGGCTGAGGCAGGAGGATGGCAAGTTTGAGGCCAGAGGCAGCCTGTGTAACTTAAGGAAATCCTGTCTCAAAGTAAAAAATAAAAATAAAAAAGACACTGGGAGTGCAGCTCAGTGGTAGAACACTTGCAGAATGAACAATGCTCTAGGTTCAGCCCCCATGCAGAGGGGAGAAAATAGGCAAAAACCTGTTCTGCATATCTTTTTAACCAGTGGTTGGTATATATTACATGACTGGAAAAAAGGTCTTCAAAGCTCTTGAAAAAAAAAATTTACCTTGGTTAATGGCCTACAGAGAAGTGATCCTCTCAGTCGAGATTGCTGGGCTTATTTGAGTCAGTGGGGATTTGCATGAAGATATAGTCAGACTTCGCCCCCCCAAAGAACATTTCTGAAATTGAAAAAGAAAAAGCTGACAAATCGGCTCTCACATTCACTCTCTTACCTGAGCCTTGCACTAACCCTACCAAGCACAAACCGCAACCTAATCAGGAAACGGGACCGTGGTTAGACGCCTCTTCGTTGTCGCCTCTTCGTTGTCGTTGTCAGGTGCGTCGAGTCGGGGTCCGACTCAGAGCGGCCCTCCCACGGTTTGCAATGGCTGGGTGTTCTCAGGATTGCTTCGGGAGGGGATCACCAGGTCCTTCTCCCGTTTTTGCGGTGCTGGGGCTCGAGCCCAGGTCCTCAGAGAGTGCAAGGCAGCACTGGACCAACCCAGCCAAACCCCAGCCCCGTCGCTGCGCCGCGGACCGGCCCACTGGGGGGGCCAGCCCGGCACTTGGTCAAACTTCCCCCCACCCCAGCGCGGGCAACTTCAGGGCTACGGGGATACTCAACTCGTCTCCTGGCGCTGGCGCGGCTCCCCGCGAGCAGCCGTGCGCGTCCGCCGCGCCCGGGACACTGCAGGGCCAACGAAGCCCCGAGGCCGGCTGTCAGCGCTCGGGCCCAGCGGCCCCTCCTCCCCGCGGGGGACCCCGCGGCGAGGGGCGGCCCGAAAGCCCGCCGCTCTCCACGGTCGGACCCTGTCACCCCCACGGAAATTACGCACTGCCCGGAGCCGAAATCGTCCCTCGAGACCGCAGGGTGGCCGGCGGGAAGGGCGAGGCCCCGGCGTGCAGGAGGCACAAAAGGGCCGCCCGCCGCCGAGGGACGCTCCCGCCCCGCGCGACCCTGCCTAGGGAGGCACCGCGCGCCCCCCGCCCCGCGCCCAGCCCGCCGCGGGCCCCTCGCGCCGCGACCGTTACTTACGATGGCCCCTCGCGCGCCGCCCGAGCGCGACCCCTCGCCCGCCCGGCTCGCGGCCGAGAGCTCGGCGCCCTCCTCACCGCGCTCTTCCTCGCGCCTTCCCGTGTCCCACCTCCATGCCTCGGCCCGAGAGCCGGCCACGGGCGGAAGTGCGGGGCAGCAGCCGCTCGTCCAACCCGCGGCCGCCGCGAGCGCAGGCCCCGCCCCCCGCGCGATGACCGCCATCCGCAGGCCCCGCCCCGGCCGCGGAGGGCTTGTTTTGGTGCCCCGAGGGGCGGGGCGTGGGAAGGGAAACCGCGGGGCTCAGCGAGCAGGCCCGGAGCCTGTCGCGGACGTCACTTCCGGGGCCCGACCAATCAGGGCCCGCCTATCCGGCTGCCGGGGAAAGTTGGCCGCGGAGCCTTGACCTAGGCCCCGCCCCGGGGCGGGGCGGCTCCCGTACGCGCCTGCAGCGGGGCGGGCCCGGTGCTTACCCTCCTGCCCTTGCCTTGGGTCTCAGGTCTTCCTTTTCGGGCGCCTCGGGACCGACGCGTTAAGGGCGGCCAGGGAACTTTTCTCTTTTGGGTTTCCGTTAGAGACCTGTAACATAACATGTAACACGTAACATGTGCACGCCTGCAGCCTGAGCACCACTACGTCGATCTGTCACCTCTCGCAATCTAAGCAGGGTCCGGCCTGGTTAGTACTTGGATGGGAGACCGCCTGGGAACACCAGGTGCTGTGGGCTTGGGAGAAGGACCCGGCAACCCATTCCCAAAAATCAATCAGCCTCTCAAAACCCAATGAATAGCAGAGAAGCACTAACAATACTGTTTCGCGCGTTGTGAGTTGGGCCAGCTCGAGGGCTCCTGACGATTATATGTACGCACGTAATTTTGGGAACCTACACACTTGGTGTCAGACAACAGCATCAGATATTGTAGAGGACCAAGCACTACAGAGCACCTCTGAGCACAGTCCTACCCACTTCTTTTTTTCTTTTTTTCTCTCTCTTTTTTTTTTTTTTTGGTACTGGGGGTTGAACCCAGGGCCTCACGCCCGCATGCTCTGCAAGTGCTGGACCACTGAGCTTCGCCCCCAACCCATTTTTTACTTTTTTTGAGACAGGGTCTCGCTAAATTACGCAGACTGCCTCTGATCTCGAACTTGCGATCCTCCCGCCTCCGCCTCCCGAGCGCTGGGATCGCAGGCGTGCGCCACCGCGCCCGGCAGTCCTACCCACTTCTTTAGCTCTTAGTACTGACCCTGATGATGAGGATCACCGCTAGCTTATGCTCGAGTTGTTGTTAGGTGCCGTCGAGTCGGTAACCGACTCATAGCGACCCTGCATACAAGCGAAACACTATTGTCAGTGCTTCTCTGCTGTTCATAGGGTTTTCAATGGCGGATTGATTTTTGGGAGTGGGTTGCTGGGTCCTTCTCCCAAGCCTACAGCACCTGGTGTTCCCAGGCGGTCTCCCATCCAAGTACTAACCAGGCCCGGCCCTGCTTAGGCCCTGCTTAGCGTCCGAGATCTGACGGAGTCAGACGCCACAGGGCTACAGCGGCCGGCTATGCTCGAGAGGACAAAAAAAACCAGTGATTTCGCACTACAAAAAGCAGCGCTGGGCATGTGGCCCAGGAGTCGAGGCTGGCCCAGCACGCCCAGGCCCCGCGACCACACCTAGCGCCGAAAAAACAAAGAAAGGGGGGGTTAAAAAAAAAAAAAAAGGCTGTAGGCCGGCCAGGGACGGTCTTACCCGGGAGAACCCTAACGGACAATGAGAAGCAAGCCAGGGAAGAACGTGGGGAAGGTTCTGGAGAGGGAACGTTCCAGAGAAGGGGCGTGGCTTCCCTGGGAGGCAAGTGACCGTTAGGAGGCCTTGACCAACCAGCGGGCAGCGGGGGATGGAGGTTGGAGCGCGAGGCGAAGACGGTTACTTGTCTGTCTTCTCTTTTTTTTCTCTCTACCAAGTAAATATTCCCTAAAAGTTCAAATGAAGCGTTTAGATAGGATAGTTACAAAACTTTCAGGATATACTGTGTTATAAAGGTCATTTACATCCTTTTAAAAATAATACTTTTATGTGATACTTTTGGCTGTAATGGGGGTCCTTGAGCAAATTTTGCAAGTGCTTTACCACTGAGCTGCACCCCCAACCCCTTTTAAAAAATGTTTTTTTTTAAATCTTAGAACAGGGTCTTGCTAGGTTAGGTAGGCTGCCTCTGACCTCAAACTTGCTGTCCTCATACGTGTCAGCCTCCTGAGTCACTGAGATTACAGGGGTGCGCTACCGCTATCAAATTTATGCAATACTTTAAAAAAACAAAGGATCTGGATGGCTATCAAAAGTTTTAGAAAGCAAAAAAAAAAAAAAAAAAAAAAAAAAAAAAAAAAAAAAAAAAAAAAAAAAAAAAAAAAAAAAAAAAAAAAAAAGCAAAGCAGAGGAACAAGATGGTAGACACAACCACCTGAACTTCTATTTCCCTGATACCACCATAGTTAGCTAACATTTTGGTGTAGATCCTTGGAGAATTCATTACATTTAGCTGTATACATTAAACTTATTTCATTAAAATTACTATGAATGAATCAAAATGTCAAACTGCTCACTGCAGTGTAAGAAACAGAACTTTACCCTGAATTCTGAATGGGAGACCTATTTCTGACACACAGTAAATTAGACCTGGGCTCAAAATTGTTTTAGGAGCACACGAAAATGTTTTATCTTCCTATAAAAGTAGAAAAAGAAAACACTTTAAAGAAAATGTATTAGTATATAACAATCTATTTGTCTTTATTCTAACACATAATTTTTACTAATTTTTTTTGTGGAGTAAAATGACATGTTAAAAATTGCCTAGGGGACACAAAAGACATAATTTCATCTTGTCTCTTTAGTCCTCTGTAGGCCCTTCTTTATAAGCTTCCCACATTTCTTTTTATCTGTCTTCTCATTGGGTGTCGTCGAGTGGGGTCCGATTCATAGGAACCCTATGTACAACAGAACAAAACACCACCCAACACTGTGCCACGCATGTGATATTTTTTATGTTGGCCCATTGTCGCAACCACTATAACAGTCCATCTAGTTGAGGGTCTTCCTTTCTCCATTGACCCGCCACTCTCCCAAACATGATGTTCTTCTCCAGGGATTGGTCCCTCCTGACATGTCCAAAATACCTAAGACTCAGTCTAACCATCCTTGCTTCCAAGGAGTGCTCCAGCTGCACTCCTTCTAGGATGGATCTGTTGGTTCTTTTAACAGGTCATGGTATATTCATTTCCAGCAGAATAAATCAAAGCATCAATTTTCCTCCCATCTTCCTTATTCAATGTCCAGCTTTCACAAACATATGATGCAACTGGAAATACTTGATCGGGAGCACTTTCATCTTCAATGTGACATCTTTTCAACACTCTAAAGAGGCCTTTTGCAACAGGTTTTCACAAAGTATCTTTTAATTTCTTAACTGCTGCTTCTGTGTTGATTGTAGAACAAAGTAAAGCAAAATCTTGGACAACCTCAAGTTGCTTACTTACCCAGTTGTAAGGATTTTTGTTTTCTTGATGTTGAGGTGTAATCTGTACTGGGGATTGTGTCCTTTTATCTTCATCAGTAAGTGTTTCAAATCCCTTAATCCCCCATGTCTGTCAGTTTGCTGTATTGTGGGGGCTTGCATGTTGCTGTGATGCTGAAAGCTATACTACCAGTACTTCAGATACTGCAAGCTGAGTTATTAGCCCCTACTTGGACTGAAGTACCCCTGCCAATGGTAACTAAGGTTTATAAAGAAAATATGAAACAATCTAAAAGAACACATAGGCCTGTTCCCACAGTACAAGGGCCTCCTTATGTTGTTTATCTGATTAGAGGAAGGTTGTGGTATTCACCTCGAGGCCAAACTATGCAGAGAGTTCCTGATCTGCCTCTACCATACATTGGAACATATAGTGAAGATGGTATCAGGATGGTGAATAAGGACGGAGTACGTGTTCCATACAACAGTTTAACGTTTATCGAATGCTTAGCAAGATCAGGAACACCGTGGTGCATTAAGTCCAGGGAAGAAAAGAAAGCCATTTTACATAGAAAAGTTAAAATAGTCTGTCTTATATTAAAATTATCTAGCTCTTTATCAAGCTCTTTCTTAAAATAATTGTCTAATGCTTGCTTAAAATAAAACACCTGGGCGATTAACCCAGGACAATCAAAAGTTCATGCTGACCTTTCTAAGGAAACTGCTGTTTTATCGTAATCTATTTGTCTGTGTGACTCTTAGCACATTCTACTCTTATAACAGTAAAACATAATTGTTAGTTAAAAAAGTATAAAAACTCTTGACTGTTGTTCAATAAACGGAACAGAATCACACTGCCTCTGAGTTGCTGTGTCTCTGTCTCCCATCACCGACTCCCTACCCGCCTTCGGGACCCCTGGACTCTGCGGTAGCTGGACTGCAGCAATACACCAGCAGAGTCACCCACAGTGAGCAGGTTTCAACTAAGCTTCCAGACTAAGACACACTAGATAGAAGGATGCAGCAGCCCACTCCTAAAACAATTAGCCACTGAAAATTCCTATAGTGTCCATCTGTAAGCAATGTATTAATAAGTTTTGCAAGATTTTAACTTGAAACATGGAATTATACTGAATGCATTTTTTCTACAAATTGCTTTCTACACTCAAGATTATGGATCCACAGTACATAATATAGGTTTTATACCACCCAAAGTCTATGCAACTAGCGTACTGTTGTTGTTAGGTGCCGTCAAGTTGGATCTGACTCATAGCGACCCTCATAAGGTTTTCAATGGCTAATTTTTTCAGAATTGCTTTGGGAGTAGATTGCCACATCCTTCTCCCACTTGGGCGACGCTGGGGATCAAATCCGGGTCTTCAGAGAGTGCAGAGCCGCACTCTACCACAACCTGCCTAGTATACTTTTAAAAAAAGGAAAAGAAGAAGGGGGCAAAAGCACTGCTGGCTGGGCACAGTGGCACAGGCCTGTAATCCCAGTGACTCAGGAAGTAGAGGCAGGAGGATGTGAGTTCAAGGCCAGAGGCAGCTTGCATAACTTGGCAAGACCTTGTCTCAAGATAAAATATAAAAGAAGGGTTGGGGGTTCAGCTTAATGGTAGAGCACTTGAAAACTATATGTGAGACCCTGGGTCCAGCCCACTGCCCCAACAAGACACACACATGCACAAAAATTGCAATAAAATTTGTGAATACAAAATTTTAAATGACAATACTTGTAATGAATAAGTAGTATAAATTAAAAAGTGTTGAGCCTGAAATGATGGCATATAGTTGTCATCCCAGCGCTTGGGAAGCTAATACACAAGGATCCCAAGTTCAAGGCCAGCCTGGGCAACACAGCCAGATCTTGTCTCCTGAAAACATTTTTTTTTTTTCCCGGTTCTAGGGGTTGAACCTCGGGCCTTGCACTTGCATGTTTTGCAAGTGCTGGACCACTGAGCTACACCCTCAGCCCATATTTTTACTTCTTGAGACAGAGTCTTGCTAAATTATGCAGACTGCCTCTAGTCTCCAATTTGCGATCCTCTTGTCTCTGCCGCCCAAGTCACTGGAATTACAGGCATGCACCACCACACCTGGCTTTCCTAAAAACTTTTTAAACTGACAAAACCCACAACTATAAACAAAACTGAGGAAAAAAAGAATGTGACATTTAAACATCCAAGACAATTTGATAAAATTTACACATTTTGGTTGCATACACTCTTATTAGCAACAATAAGGTGTAAAATCGTTTTCTATTCAGAAAATAGGCCATAGTCTTTTTCTCTGGCAAGACTGATAAAGTTTTATTGAAAGCTTAGAAAAACTTCCTTCAAATTAATAATAATCTAGCTTGATAATGCCATGTAAAATTTTAGGATTACCAAACTCAAGAAAATTTCTGTGCAGTGAGACTCACAGAGACAAATGGGGCCGTATGGAACAGGTCTGGGACCAAAAAAAGAAATGAAAATTTAGCCGGGAGGCTGTGGTGCACGCCTGTAATCCCAGAAGCTGGGGGAAGCGGAGGCAAGAGGATTGCAAGTTCGAGACCAGAGGCAGTCTGCGTAACTTAGTGAGACCTGTCTCAAAAACTAAAAAAACCCGGGCACGGTGGCGCAAACCTGTAATCCCAGCTGCTTGGGAGGTGGAGGCAGGAGGATCACAAGTTCAAGACCAGAGGCAGTCTGCATAACTTAGTGAGACCCTGTCTTTAAAAAGTTAAAAAAAAAAAAAAAAAAAAAGGGCTTGGGGTGCAGCTCAGTGGTCCAGCACTTGCAGAGCAGGCAAGTGCGAGGCCCTGGGTTCAACCCCCAGTACCCAAAAAAAAAGTAAAAAAAATGGGCTGGGGTGCAGAACAGTGGTCCAGCACTTGCAAAGCATGCAAGCACGAGGCCCTGGGTTCAACACCCCAGTACCCTCCCCCCCAAAAAAATTCTATCAAATAGAAGCTGTAAGATTTCAGAGCACTTAGAGGTTACTGGTATAGTGACTGAATCTAAATATTTTGGGTTCACAACACTCAATTACACTATTACCTCAGTTCCAGATACATATTATAAGTTTCATGGCAGAATTTTATGGCAAAAAAATTTCAGTAAATTTGCCTATTTGATCATGTGACTGACTCCTCTAACATTATTTGGATTCCGAACAATCCTGGAGTCTAGAATTCATTATTTCTATTTGAAATGGGTCTCTTAATGTATTATTGAATTCTCTGTCACAGTATCTATTGATTTCATCATAATTCATTGTCACTTTCACCTCATACTCCATTAATATTTATGTAATCTGTATAGAATTTATATACAATTATACACCGTAAAATGCATGGCTTTTGTGATTTTGTGACAGCCAGAAAAATAGGGTGCACAGGCCTGTGAAGAGGAGTATTGTGGGACCACAGGTACACCTGCCCTGACTCATGCCGCGGGACTACAGCTCCCTGAGGCAGGGATCCTTCATTTGGTTTCCCCAATTTCACTTTAAGGGAGGTCCAGGACTTCCCATAAATTAGAACATATGTGTTAACCAAAGACTCCTACATGATCATAACCTTTGCTCCCCAAAGCTCATTATTTCCAAATCTTTCCTCTCAGACTTTGTGGGTTAGTCTATTGTTTACTCCAAATGTTACCCTGGATAGCACTTTGCCTTTAAAGAACCTTCCAAAGGAAATGCCACATCACTGGGAGAGTTCTAAGTTAGATAAAAGCAGTCCTCCAGAGAGCCACCAAATGGGTCAAAATAAACAGCCACCACTCTTTGGAAATGAAGACCTCTGGGAGGCTCAGGTGAGAGGATCAAAAGTTCAAGGCCAGCCTGGGTCACACATGAGACCCCCATCTCGGGAAGAAATCAAACAAAACACTGCTCCATATGGTACCTAAACTTGTCCAGTGAGTACAGCTCATTTGCTTTTCCATGTAAATTTTAGAATTAGAACTGGGCACTGTGGCGCATGTCTGTAATCCCAACGACTAGGGAAGCTGAGGCAGGAGGATCATGAGGCAGCCTGCCCACCGAGACACTGTCTCAAAATAAAAAACAAAAAGGGGCTGGAGGCAGTTCAGTGGTAAAGCATCCTGGATTCAATCCCCTGGTATGACAATAAAAGAAAAACAATTTAGCATTAGGTTTATTAATTTTTATGAGAAATCTTATTGATATTTTATTTTACAGTCAGTAGATCAATTTGTGAAGAATGAACATCTTTACAATTGAGTCTTCTGATTCATTAATACAACTGCCCATTTATTTGTTTTTAAATTTTTTGTCAATAATGCATATACTTTCTATTTTAAAATACTTTATCATGAAGGCATTATACCTTTGTGAGAGCAAGTATTATAGAAAGAAATTATATAAGGTAGCTTTTAAAAATTAAACATCAATATTGACCTATGTTTAGTTTACCTGAAATGTTATTTCAGTTGTAAAAACCATCTCCTGTGTTTTAAAAAATCAGAAATCAGCTGGGCACACTGGCAAATGCCCATAATCCCAGTAACTCAAAAGGTGGCGAGAGGAGGATCTCGAGTTTGAGGCTAGAGATCCTGTGTCAAGATGAAAAAAGGAAAACGTGGGATGGGGATGCAGCTCAATGGTAAAGCACTTGCAAAGTATGTGAGAAACCCTTGGTTCAACCTTTCAGTACTGCAAAGAAAAAAACATCAGAAATCCGCCGGGTATGATGGCACACATCTGTCATCCCAGCACTCAGGAGGCTGAGACAGGAGGATCATTGGTTTGAGGCCAGCCTGATCTACATAGCAGGACTCTATCTCCAAAAAAAAAAAAAAAAAAGGAAACAAAACAAAACCAAAAAACAGATATTTTATTGGATTCAACATGTTTAAAATGGCTTAAATTGTATATTTTAAATAAAAGTATTTAAAATATAAAATATACAATTTAAATTTTTTTAAACTTTTTAAATTAACTGAGAAACAACTAGAAGTTTATTGTTCACGTTAAGTATTGCAATAAAGGCAAGAGCAAGATGTCTTTAGTAGAAATACTGTAGGAAACAATTACAAATATCAAAGACACTGTTTGGTGACTCGCAATCACCTGCCACAGAACATTAATATATCTACTGGGTATAAGCCTACTGAGGTGTTGTTCACATTGCAGCTGCCTCCTGCATGCAAAGTAAGTATTTCTGAAAAACGCACACTGCAGTGAACTCCATGAAGTTAATCATCAGTTTATATAAATCCTTTTAAAAATTCTTTTTCCCTCCCTGATCCTTCTTACAGAAGCACTGCATTATTAAAATCATTAAGTAATTGGGACTGATGCCTTAAATCAAGACATCATTTGAGTAGTTCAAAATGATGTGCCACTCTCATGTAAAAATGATGCTTTCGGCTACCTCAAAAGGTAATTATATTCAAATAGCCTGACATACCATGCCTTAGCAATTGCAGGAGTATGGTTTTGACACATAATAATTTTTTCTAACTTAGGCAGATGTGAAATGCTGAAAGATGTGTACAACCGTTGCTCTGTTTAAGTTCAGAGTGCAGCAAGACTTAGGTAGTGACTTTACTTTTCCAATTATCATAACTAACCCAACATATGCACGCTAAATCAAATTCTGGGGAGTACAAATCCAAAGAAGGTAATACCCTTACCACGTTACAGAAGTTTGCCAAACCAATATAATAGCCTTCAATACAACAAAGTCACATAGTACTTTCACAATTTTCACTCTAAAAACACTTAAGGTGGCTGGGGCCATAGCTCATTGGTAAAGTGCTTGCATAGGGGTGAAGTGTCCCCAGGATAGAGCAGATAAGCACGTCCATCTGGCCATCAAAGGCCTCATGGGACATGGGAGGAATGTATGCACGTAGTCTCTATGACGATAGCCAGGCAAGTAACAGGGTGCAGGCACGCAGGTGAGGCCACAATAAGGGCAAGCGCACCCACATTGACGTCAGAGCCTTCTTGTAACCTCTTAAGAGTTTCTCAAGCCATTCTGCCATGCCTCCTGCTATAGCCCAGGGCCTTGTGCCTGCAGGGCAAGTGCTCTACCACTGAGCTACGTTCCCAGCCTTTTTTTTTTTTTGGAACAGGGTTTCACTATGTAGCTCAGGATGGGCTTGAGCTCTCCATCCTCCTCCTTCAAACTCTCGAGTGCTGGTATTACAGGTGTGTAAACAATGCCCAGCAAAACACTAATTTTTGACCTGCTCTCCATGCTGCAGATCCCAGGGCTCTTTGTTGGCTAAAGGAGGCTGTGAGTGATGATAAAGAGCTGAGAAGTATTCCTATTGATCTGCAAAATGACAAAGAACTTGGCTAAGAACTCAAATAATGCGCTGTCGCCAGCGAGAATCTCTTTCCTCACTCAAGGTGAGGTCGGGAATAAGAGGACCAGCTATTGTCACTGATGGGAGGCCTTTATTGCTACACACAGGGTTAGTTCACACACACACACACACCTTGGCACACCAATACCTGGCACCTCTGTAGTCGGGTCTGATGATGCAGGTAAGCCTCGCGATCTGTCCCATTGAGCGGTGTTCCTCGGCCTTCCCTCCCGATGTTCTTCTCATGGCGCGTACCATGGTGGCGACATGGCGACCCTCTGCTGATGGGGGGCTCAGCATGCCGTGAAGCCTGTCATCGCTCGGAGTGGAAGGGGCCCGTCCGTGGTCAAGTTTCTTCTCTTTTTATACAGTTCGTGTGGAGTCTGTGCTCCATCTCGCCTTGACGTCACCGTGCCGTGTGGTTATTGGGTGCCAGGTATTAATCTTATCCTTTTGTCACATGTCACACGTGTCACACATGTCTGGGGCAGTCCCAGATAGGTTTACACACAATTTCTTTCTTTATTAACTTATACTCCTTTTATTCTTTTTATTCCTTGCGTGCAGTCAAGGGTGTTTAAAACCATTTTTTTTTTCCGGTTTCTGTTTCCTGTGAGGCGGGTTTTGTCTGAGTCTAGTCTTCTCCCACTTCCCCTCGAGCACAGGCATGATCTGAGGTTTCCTCCTCCACCTTCTTCTCGCTCTACATTGGGGTTGCCATGAAATCTTCAAGGAGTCAGAGGACCTTCTCTCCACGGAGGCTTTCTTTCCTTCCACCCATTCTTTCTGTACATGACTGGGGGTCTGTTCACATGTGCCCCCCAGAACTCTGAGATGTACCCACAGTAAGCCACGCTCACGTTCCCCTTACAACCTCCTCTGCTTCTGCACTTTCCCCTGACTACCGTCTACCCTGACGGCCTGTCCTTCCAAGTTCCTGGAATGTTCTGTGTGAAAAGAGTGGTAGGGAAAGGTGGTTTTCTTTCTTTTTAAGGCCGGAGGCTGGGGAGATGTGATAAAAACTTATCTAAAAAAAACCAAACAACAACAAAAAAACTTTTACAAAGCACACAATCTTACTGGGTAAAATCTGTGGCTTCACTAACTTCCTGGTGCCGGTCATGCACATTTGTGGGTTGCTTGCAGAGTCCACTCACCCCATTTTTTGCTAATGAGATCCTAACTTCACACCAGGACATCAGTCTCCTCAGCTAAATCCTGGCTCTAGCGCTGAAGCTGTGGGTTGGAGCCAAACCCCTCCTCCTGGTCACAGTGATGGTTCCACTGGGCAGTAGTTCTCATTCGGTATGAGGAACAGCAGCTGGGCCTTTGCCAGAGCTGCAAAAGACAGCCTTTCTCCGGAAGGGCAGAACAGCTGACGTGTGGCTGTGTGAGGGCAGGCCTCAGGGCCAGGGGCCATCTTGTGTAGACTGAAGATCCAAGGCCTCTACAGAAGGGATGGCAGAAGTGGCATGGCACCACACCTTTGGGGGCTCTGAGGAGCTGCAGCGGTTCTTTCCTACAACCAGCAAGCTTGGGCACTGGCACACGCCTGTAATCCCAGCAACTTGGGAGGTGGAGGCAGGAGGATTACAAGTTTGAGGCCAGAGGCAGCCTGAAGAACTTAGCAAGACACCATCTCCAAATAAGTACAAAATGGGTTGGAGGTGCAGCTCAGTGGTGCGGCACTTGCAAAGCATGTATGAGACTAGGTTTAACCCCCAGTACTACAAAAAACAAACAAACAAACAAACAGCAAAACCCTTGGACTCAGTTTTGAGAGTTCAGGTTTCACTAGGGCCGAGTTTGACTCTCTGGCAGTTGCAATCAAGAGTTCTAGTCTATACACAAACACCCCCGGAGAGCCACTGTCAATATTTTGGGTTTAATTCATACATTTTAATGCATCTGTGTACAATCCATTTCCTTTTTTACTTTTATAAAATTAAGAAAATATATATGCTCTTCTGAAATATTCCAGTTAAAATATATCTTTCAATGTCAATCAATTCTATCATAATCATTTTAAATCAACGCGTAATATTCCATTCCAGGAATGTGCCACCCTTTAACAATTTCCTCGTAAGGAATATTCATATTTTTTTCTGTTTTTCTCTACTATAAACATGCTATTTTATACATTCATTCTATTATTTCTTTAGGACAAATTCCTAGAAGTGAAATCACTGGTTCTGTAAAATATGTAAGTTGATGAATGTGTAAGCAACAGTGACTTAACAGTTGCATCATGGATATAGCAAAAGGCTTATTACTCTGTACCCCACCAATATTTATTAACAACAAAAGAAAACTGTAAAGAAAAAAAAAAGAAAAAAAGGTGAAATCACTGGTCACGGATTAGGTACATTCTCAGTCTCCCATCTGTCTCACCAAATCGTCCTCCAATAGGAAACATTCAATTTACACTGTGAGGAGTAGGAGCTGTCGGAAGGGGGAATGCTTCCTAGGAAGACAGCATTCATTTATTTACTGAATATTTACTCAGTGTCCATTACCTGCATGACACCGGGGAGCTGCTGAGGACACAGTGGCAAACAAGACTCCCAGCCCTGTTTGCCTCCTTCTTCTCCCATGGTGGCAGGTCTGGGAACCACCTAGCTTTGCAGGCAGTTGGCCAACCTCAGGAGAGCGTAACATAAATGACATCCGAGAGGACTCAGGGGTCAGTGGAGTTGCGTCGTGGCACTGACCGGAATCTGTCTGTCTAGGTGTGGTGAGGCCACACTTTCCTTTCTCTGCTCTCCCGGTGCCGCCACCCAGGAGCCTGAACACCTGACCTCCAGGATTGCCCGGCAGCAGAGTTCACCTGAGGGGTGGCCTGGGAGAGATCAGATGGCAGGAAGAGGCAGACTTCTGCAGAGGCACGTGACGGTGAAGGGACCCAGGAGCACAGGTCACTGCAAGGACAGCAGCAGACAGCCTGGGGTGTGCAGAGCGGCTGAGAGGCACACAGCGGCACCGGTGCAGCCATGCAGGGGCCGCAGTGGCTTCCCCACAGTGCCGGATCACTCACTCTTCTCCTGCTGCCTCCTTCATTCCATTTGACCATTTTTATAACCTAAATCCTTCTGTTTGAAATATGTACGATGGTTTTGCCTTCTTGACAGGCTGAAGAGCCCACAGTTCAAATTATCCTTGTGATTCCAGCAGTCGTTGTGTCTGAGATGTACAGCCTCTTTTGACAAGCGAATGGGTCAGCTTTTCTACAAGCGATGGAAGAGACGAGCTGGATACCACACGAATCCAGTGCCTAGCTTTGAGAGGACAGCTGGTGTGAGAAGCATCGATCTGTGACGCTGGCACCCTACTCAGGAAGACAAGATGCTCACCCTGAGAGGTGCAGGGAGCAGAGACCATGCTGAGGGAAGAGAGCCATACGTCCACCTAATGCTCATCCACAACGAGAATGCGCAACGGAGCCACTGGAAAGCAAAGCAGAACAGCACACATTACAAAAACAGTCAATGTTCTCATTTTTCCTGAACATACAGATAGTAGAATCTATGTAATGTTCAGAGGACAGGACGCTACTCTCTACTGCACAGAGACCTAGAATACTTTTGCTTATTAAAGCCATTAGTGTAATTATTTTCAATATAATGGTATAGAGATATGCAATCAATTCATATGCTCTTCTCACATTCAAACAAACTTTCATATGAATGTGGATACATTGTTAATGCACTGATACTATAATTCCAGTGACTTGGGAGGTAGAGGTAGGAGGATCACAAGTTCGAGGACAGAGGCAGCTTGGTGAGATTCTGTCCCAAGAGAAAAAAGTCGGGGAGGGGCTGGTGGTGCAGCTTAGTGGTACAGCACTTGCAAAGTAGGTGCAAGGTTCTGGGTTCAGCCCTCCAGTACCGCAAAAAATAAATAAATTGTTAAAATTTCACAATAGAAGGTATTATCTCATATCCTCTCCATTGGCTATCATACATTCTTTAATAAACATCAATACTGAAAAGAGCGTGATAGTTTGGATCTGGAATGTCCCCCAAAGGCCCATGAGGTAAAGGATGGGTCCCCAGGGCAGTGTTACTGGGAGGTAGAGGAAGCTTTAAGAGGCAGGGTCTACGGGGAGGTCTTTAGGTCACTGGGGGTGAGGCTAGAAGGGGATCATGGGGCCCTCTCCTCATTCTCTTTTGCTTCCTGGTCATGAGCTGAGTGATTCTACTCTGCTACATATCCCAGTCATGACTGCCTCTCCATGGACCCAAAGCAAGGGGGCCAATCAATCATAGATTAGAACTTCCAAACCTGGGAGCCAAAACAGACCTTGTCTCTTTACAAGTTGATTATCTCAGGTATTTTTTCTTTTATAGCAATGGAAAGTTAGAAAAGTAACACATGTATATAACATATCCAAACGAAGGGAAAAGGACAAGAAACAGCAACCTCTGCTTAACTTTGTTCTTCTATGTCTTCTCCTTCACTATCATCGTCACAGTAAAAGATATCTTTAAATAGGAAATCTTGCTTGGGTGTTGTGGGAGTCTGGATTTTAGTGCCTTTTTTCTCCATCTTCTTTTTTAACTTTTCTTTAAGCAGGGGTAGACTAGTCTCATAAAGGTAGTCAATGATCTCTGCAGAAAAGAAATTTAATTTTGCAATTATTTGCATAAAGCCTCTTACTAAGATAAAAGGATATATGACACTGATAATAATGCATTTCTCTTATTACTATGTACAAGATCCTATTCTAACTGCTTTACTTATATTCTCTTAATCCTGGGGAGCAGGCACTATTTTTAAGCCATTTTTCAAATGAGGAAACTAAGGCATAAAGGCATTAAGAAACAGGCCCAAGGCCATGGAGTTAAGACTGATGCAAACCTAGGTGGTGATGCCTGCTGAATGCAAAGCAGTATGTCAGCACACACCCCAGGGCACAGTGTGACCACGACCTGTGGTGCCGGAGGTGTGTGTGTTACGTGCTATGTGTGTACGCGTAGGGTGTGTGGGTGGCCAGATGTCATGTGTTCATCACGTGTCACTAAGTGCCAAGCACCATGATGACCACAGTTTACACGTCCCTTACCTCAAGTAGTTCTTTTGAAAGTTCTGTCAGGTAGGGATTATGATTTACCAATATTCACCATTTTATGACTGACAAAGCTGAGATTCCAAGAAGTCAAGTCACTTGCCCGAGTGACACACAACCAGGTTGTGGCACCCAACACCATGTTCTTAGCTTTACAAATATTTCAAATACTGACCTGGAAAAGTCTTTTTCTGCCAAAAGGGAACACAGGCAGCTTTCAGCTTATAAAATTTAGTCTGAACGTAAGATGGAGGTACATCACTTTAGAAAGGAGAAAAAAGTGGCAGTTAAAAATTTATAATTTCAATACTTTCATACTAAGTACATTTATTGGGGCTGGGATTTAGCTCAGTGGGTAGAGCGCTGCGCTGCAGTCTCTGAGGCCCCGAGTTCAATTCCCAGCACCGCAAAAATGGGAGAAGGGCCTGGCAATCCACTCCCAAGGCAATCCCGAAGCACTCGGCCATTGATAACCCTATGAGGGTCGCTATGAGTCGGATACCGATTCGACGGCACCTAACAACAACAAAGTACATTTATTAAGGTGAGATCTATAGACACATGTAATTTTCTTATCCTGAATAAGATATCATGCTCATATGGGTGCCAGAAACCAAGACACATAGGAAAATCAGTTGCTAAGCCGGGCATGATGGCACACACCAGTAATCCCAGTGACTCAGGAGGCAGAGACTACGGGACCTTGGCAGCCTGCACAACTTAGCAAGAACCTGTCTCAAAAAATAAAAAATGGGCTGGGATGCAGCTCTGTGGTTGAGTGCTTGCTAAGTTATGTGTGAGGCCCTGGGTTCAACCCTCCCAGCACCCCCTCAAGAAATAATGATAAAATAAAACAAAACAAAAAAGCCAGGTGTGGCGGTCCATGCCAATGACTTGAGAGGCGGAGGTGGGAGGATCACAAGTTCGAGGCCAGAGGCAGCCTACATAATTTAGGGAGACTATCTCAAAATAAAAAGTAAAAAATGGGCTGCGGGTGCAGCTCGGTGGTAAAGTGCTTGCAAAGCATGCTTGAGGCCCTAAGTTCAACCCCCTAGTACCACACACATAAAAATAAAATAAGTAAATAAATAAATAAATAAATGAGGGGCTTGAAGTGCAGCCCAATGACAGAGCACTTGCAAAGTATGCATGAGGCCCAGGGTTTTATCCCCACAGCACTGTGAAAAAAAAGAAAGAAAAAGAAAAGAAAAAGAAAGAAGGGAGGAAAAGGAAAAGAAAAGAAAAGAAAAGAAAGAAAAATCTATTGCTCATTTGGTTGGGGGGGGGACCCAGAAAGTGGAGCTGAGGATATAGATCAGGGGTACAGTGTGTACTTAGCATGCACGAGGCCCTGGGCTTGATCCCCAGCACTAAAAAAACAGAAACAAAAAACAAAAAGAAATAAAATCAGAAGTACAAGACAGATTCTGTTTAAATTAAAAGGATTTAAGTTACCAGGCAAGAAGACCAAATGAAACACCAGCAAACATGTGCTGATGTGGGCCTGGGCCTGGGCCTTGGCTCTGCCCTGAGGACTGCAGACACAGGAACACAGTTCTCATGACCACTGGAGGCGGAGCTACCATTCTTCCCCTTCATCTTGGAGACAAGGAAGTTGAGGCACAGCTACTAAGGGACAGAGCTGGGCCTTCAGTTGGGTGTCTGCCTCCAGATCGCATGACCATGACTTTTTGCATACACTCGTATCTGTCACAATCTCAAGGCAGATATTCTGACTTTTATGCTGTGAAGTGAAAAAAGATGCTTACCATGTTTTGGTACAATTTCAAGTTAAGATAAGTGGGGCAATGACAACCAAATCTTAAATTTTTTTAAGGGAAAAATAAGTACATTAGCTATCTGAATATTCCTTCTAATAAAAGCGTGACTCATATTCTCAAGAATGAACTGGTCTGGTTGTGGCGATTAGTGTGGATCGTTTCGTCTGTTAACCATGTAAAGTTAAAAGATGATCAGATTCTTCCAACCCTGTGTGTCCCTCATGACATTGCTTCACATCACATGATTTTTTTTAATTAAAAGGGTTTTTTTATGATTTTAAGTAAAATATATTTATCTACTTTGGTACTAGAGATGGAACACAGGGTGCTAAACATTGTGCAATATTTAAAAGCGGTTTGACAGTGAAAAGGAGAGCCTTGCTGCCTGAGTACTTCTCAAGGTGGGAGCTGAGGGCGACACACAGGCTCACAGCCGCCCCGAAGACATCTGATGCCCTCATCTTTAGGGGACCCGGGATCCTAAACAGTGGGTGCCCACCCTCAGGTGAGGTAGGAAAGGAAGGGCTTGGGAGGATGGCCTGCACTGTGCTCCTGGCAGGAATCCAGTCTTTGGTCATAATCCCAAGCTGGTCACCAGAACCAGTTTAAACATCTTCTAATGGATGAACGGGCTGGGGTTTAGCTCAGGGGTAGGGCGCCGCTCCACAAGCTCTGAAGACCCAGGCTCAATGCCCAGCACCCAAAAACGGGAGAAGGCCTTGGCAGTCCACTCCTGAAGCAATCATGGAACAGTCAGCCACTGAAAACCCCGTGAGGGTCACTGTGAGTTGGACCTGACTTACAAGAAGACATGGATCAACAGCAGCTTCCCGCCAGCCGCTATGCACGTCTGCACGTGAGCACGGCTGCAGGGCCTCACTCCACTGTTCCATGCTCAGAATTAAAGTTTAAACAATCCCACAGCATCCCCTTGCTGAAAGTGCCAATCTCTGCACCCTACACTTCTGAATAATTTGCTTTGTTGAGAGGGACCTTCCCTTGCTTACTTGGGTATTGAGAGTGGTGGCCTCTTTTCAACAGCAGCAACTGTTTCAAAATGCAAGAGCTGCACGCTGCAAAGGCTCACAGCAGAAGCCAGCACAGCCGCGTCCACTCTCCTCAGACAAGAACATACAAACGAAACCATATGCAAACTCTGAGGGATGTCTGAGGAGGAACAAGGCTCAAAATGGCTCCCTACAGCCGCTTCACCCAGGGAAACTGGTACTTTCACAGAGTGAGGAAATGAGGCAAATGCCACCTTCACCAAATGATCAAAATTAGCATCAATTTCGTCATGACTGCCTATGTCGTATTCATACCTAAAATAAATAATCTGAATCTAACCAAGGGGAAACGTCAGACAAGCTCCAATTGAGGAACCTTCTACAAAACAACTAGGCTGAATTCTGCCAAAATTTCCATGTCATCCAAGAAAAAGGCAAGGGAATTTTTCAGATTAATAGACGCTAAGGAGACCTGACAATCCCAAAACAATTAGCCACTGAAAACCCGATGAGGGTCGCTATGAGTCAGACTCAACTGGACGGCACCTAGCACCTAACAACAAACAACAAGGAGACATGAAGATTAGATGCAATGTGCGGTCCTGGCTGGGGTCAGGGAAAATGAAATAAAGGGCATTCCTGGGACAACTGGGGACATCTGAGTATGGATGATGTTTCCTTGATTGATTCATTGGTTGATTTTGAGATGGGGTCTTGCTATATTGTTCAGGTTTGTCTTGAATTGGGCTCAAGGGATTCTCCTGCCTCAGCCTCCCCAGTAGCATGGACCACAAGCGTGTGCATCATGTCTGGCTTGGACTATGTTTTAGAGCATAATATTATATCAATATTATATGGCCTGATTTATAATTGTATGATGGTTAAGGAAAATAGCATCCTTGTTTAGAACACGGTGTCCTCAATGCTAACTCTCAAATGGTTACAAAAACACATCTGATGTCCTTGGAGGAGGGAGGGAGGAATGAGAAAGCAAATGCGGCCAAATGTTAAATAGTTGATTACAGGTAAAGGGTCTTATTGTGCTTGGGGTTTATTGTGCTTACAACTTGTTAGCTTTTTGAGACTTTGCACACATTTCGCTTGCATCAGGTATCTTCAGTAGGGGGTGGGATGTCGGGAGGGCTGGTCTGATTTACTCATCCACAGCACACAGAGGGGAGCTCTCAAATATACCTGTGCTTATATAATGCTACTACACCAACCACTGCTCCACACAGCATTTGTCCACCTAAGAATATACTTTGGAGTTCTCTCCCACCATTGCCCAAAGGCTTTCTCATTCTTTCTTCCAGCTATAGAGTATTTTATCCTATGGACAGATATCTATCCAGTCCCCTATCAGGGGGCAGACAGGCTGTTCTAGTAAAACTACTACTGACATAGACTATTCTGCATACCAGTTATTTCACATATGTATGATTTGTTTCTGTAGAATGTATCTTTTGAAATAGAATCACTCAATTCCAAATGGAACTGCTTGAAAGTAACATTCAAATTTTGAATGGTACCAACACTGTAACAATAATTAGGGAGGGTGAACGTAGGATTTTAGTAATACTAGCTGGACGTGGACAATTACTAAAGAGGGGTGATGTGTGTGTTGGGACTTTTTCTTTCTTCTTCTTTGGTGTTTTTGAGACAGGGTCTCACCAGATAGCCCAGGCTGGCCTGGAATTCACAATCCTCCTGCTTCAGCCTCCCACGTGCTAGCATTACAGGTATGCACTACCATTTCAGGACACATTTGTTTTTCTATGTCTAAACTCTTCCTTTTAAAAAAAAAAAAAAAAAAAAAAAAAAAAAAAAAAAAAAAAAAAAAAAAAAAGGCACTGCTGACAAAGCAGTCCCCAGAGGAAAACATATGGCTATCAATGGACATGAGAAAGGAAGAAGCTGGGTGTGGTGGTGCACGCCTGCAATTCCAGTGCCCAGGAGATGAAGGCAGGAACATCATGAGTTTGAAGTCAGAGGCAGCCTGCGTAACTTAGTGAAACCCTGTCTCAAGATAAAAAAATTTAAAAAATGGGCCGGAGGTGCGGCTCAGCATTAGAGTGTTTGCAAAAGCATGTGTCAGGTGTTGGGTTCAACCCCCTTGTACTGACAAACAAACCCTCAACTCTTCAGAAAAAAAAGAAGAAAGAAAAGAAAAATTAGTTGGGCACAGTTGCCTGGTGCCCAACTTCCAGTGACTTGGGAGGCAGAGGCAAGAGGACCATAAGTTTGAGGCCAGAGGAAGCCTGCATAACTTACAGAGACCCTAACCCAAAATATAAAATTAAAAATGGGCTGGAGATGTAGGCCAGTGGTAGAGCACTTGCAAAGTATGTGTGTGGCACTGGGTTTAACCCCCAAATACTGCCAAATAAATAAATAAATAAATAAATGAAGGAAGGAAGGAAGGAAGGAAGGAAGGAAGAAAAAGAGGAACTAAGCTCCCATCTCAAGAAGTTGAAAAATACAAGAAAAATAAACTCAGACAGCTGCAAGAAAGACATAATAAAGAGAAGTCGGGCTTGGTGGCACATGCGTGTAATAACTGCATGGGAAAGGCTGAGGCAGGAGGATTTTAAGTTCAAGACCAGCCTGTCCACATAGCAAGACCTTATTTCAGAAACAAACAAACAAATAAAAAAAGAAAAAGAGAAGAGAGAGAAGAGCAGACGTCAGAACCATCACATAAGAGGATCAATACAATCAAAGTTGGTTCTTTGAAAAGACAGTCTCTGGTGAGTCTTGTTCAGGGTGCAGGGGAGAAAAGGTATAAATGATCCACATTAGCTACAGAAACCAGAGCATCATTCAGACCCTGCAGGCATCTTGTATAAAACGCCTCAGAAGGGGGCACAGACGTGGGCTTATGGGTGTTGAGCAGCAGTGCGGGTGGGGGGCTACTTTTCACTGTGTTTCTTTTCATGGCTCTTTAATTCCAGACCAGGTAATCTATTTCCTATTCAAAAACTAAAATATAAAATCAAACCTAACAAAGTAAAGTCTTTTTTCCTTATGGGTGTGGACATGATATTCAATTTGTTGTTGTTGTTAGGTACCGTCGCTGGTATCCAACTCATAGCGACCCTGTGTACAACCGGTGAAACACTGTCAGTGCTTCTCTGCTGTTCACAGGGTTTTCAATGGCAGATTGATTTTTGGGAGGGGGTTGCCAAGTCCTTCTCCCAAGCCGACAGTATCTGGTGTTTCCTGGCGGCCTCCCATCCAAGTACTAACCAGGCCTGACCCTGCTTAGCTTCCGAGATCTGACAGGATCAGATGCCACAGGGCTACTGTTGCAGGAATTAAATTTGTATTTGCATTTTTTTTTTTTTTTCACGGTATTCGGGGTTGAACCCAGGGCCTGGTGCCTATATGCTTTGCAAGTGTTGTACCACTGAGTTGCACCCCCAGCCCATTTTTTACTTTTTGAGACAGGGTCTCACTAAATTACACAGACTGCCTCTGGTCTCAAACTTGCAATCCTCCTGCCTCCGCCTCCCGAGCTGCTGGGATTACAGGCGTGCACCATGGTGCCCAGCTCTGTATTTGCATTCTTATATACCACCATAAAAGTCTAACTAGAATACAGTTCTAGAATCAAGTCAGTGCATCAGTGTGAAGGCCCTGGATCTCAGCAATGGCAGCAGGAATCACCCGGGAACATTTGAAAAACTGACATCCATGCTCAACACCAGACCAATTCCACTGGCACTGATATTCGTAAGATGATTCCAGCGTATGAGCTGGGCCGAGAGCCACCAAGCTAAGGAAACATGAGTTCACAAAATTCCAAATTGGGCCCCCAGACGTATGGGGAGCACCTGCAGTGTCTAGAGAGCATGCCACACTATCAGCTGTATCTGAACAGCCATGGATGTGAGGCAGTCCTGGCCCTGGCAGACTCACCCATTCATTCACTGCCATCACCCACCCTGGCCATTTTTCACTCCCTTGGATGTGCCCAGCCAGTTCCTGGCTCAAGACTTCACATTTACCACCCTCTGCCCCAGACACTCTTCCATTTTCTCTACACACAGCCACCCTGTTACTACCTAGAGAGATCTTTCTGACCAGCCTATCTTGTTGCCCCTGACCCTTCTTCTCTATTTTTGTTTTCTTTTTAGTAGTCGTATCATCTGCAGTAGCTTATTGGCCCAGTCTCTTCCTATTATAACTAAATGTGAGTCTGAGAGTCCTTCTTCACCACTACCTTTTGTGCCCAGTATGTAAGCAGTAGTAAGTAAATAAATTATTGTTAGTCTGCCATCACAGTGCCAATATACTGTGCTGTGCATTTTTAGGTTAATTCTGTAGCACAAAAAAAAATTTGTATCAACAGGATGGAAGCTGATCCGAGAGGAGAAGTTGTCTTTTGTGCAACACTCTTACCACCAGAGTCTAGAAAAAAAAAGCCTAACATACAAGTACTTGTATTTAGTATCTGAAGACTAATCCTGGCCCTTTGACTAAGTCGATAACTAGGATAATGTATTCCTTCATCACTAAAGCAGAGTATTCTAACCTCCCCTCTGTCGCCTCCCAGTGTCAATGAGGGATTGTATGGTAATGCTTCCTTCCTACAATTATTTTCTCACTTGAAAACTGAAATAGGTGGGCTAATTCCATGGTCATAAGATTTATAATCACAAAACACTTTAGGTATGATGATCTACATGACACAAAAGGAAAAAAAAAGAAACAAACAAAAGAGAAAGGGGGGAGAAAAGAACAATGAATAACATACCCAATTAACGATATATTCAGTGAAATGAAAACCTCATTGATCTAGCAGCTCAGAGCCTGTAGGTGTACTCTGCTCCTAAAACTTAGTTTTCACTCTGTATTACATAAAGTTGGTTTTCTTGCAAACACAATGAATTTTAACTACTTCTTACACACAAGTCCATATGCTACATGAATCTTAGTCCTGCTGAGTTGTGACAGGCAGTCATTATTAGAACTCATGTCTACCTTTTAATTATGATCTTACCCTATGGCACTAGCAAGGTCTTCCCAATCTATTTCATTAGTATCTTCCACATTTAGTTCATACAACCTATAAGAAAAAATAAAAATAAAAATGTTAAGCAAAAGCAGCCTGACAGATGCCTTCCCGAACTTCCAGAGCATCCAGAGCTTGAGGTGCCAGTGTTTTCACCCCACCTCTGCGCCCTCGTTAAGCATGGCCTTGTCAGCCCAGGTTTAGTCTGAGGTCACTGGGTGAGCAAGCTATGGAGATGGGCTGAAAACCTACTTCTGCATTCACCACAGGCACTCAGCACTTACCACCTGACAGACACGGTGTTAAGACCTTCCTGTGCACTACTCATTTACAGTAACCCTGAACGCCACCGAAGGAGGTCAGGGAAATCAGTGTCACTCTACAGACAAGAAGACAGGGCTGTGTGACTGGGTCACGGGCTCAAGATGTCATGACTAACAGGCAGTGCCAACACTCGACCCCAGGCCTGCCTGATCTGAGATGCCCTCCTCAGACCTGCTAGTCTGCACTGCCTCTCCAGCAAGGGAAGAAAAGATGGAGGCACCACCAGCCAGACTGCCTAGAGAATCAGGAAGCACGCCAGGGAACCTAAAGCAGGGCTCATGACAGACAGCAGGGAGAAGGAAGCTGGACCGGGTGGGCATCGGCCAAAGGTCTCTGCTGCTCTTTGCTGTGACGCAGTCATCATGAGCCCAGGTCCACCAGACTTGCAGGCTTCCCCAGCAGGTCCACATCTCCTCGTCCCTTGGAACATTTCAGGGAGGACTCTGCACAGATGAGGAACTCAGGAACAAAAACCAAAGGCCAAGCAACAGTGACACCAACAAACTCGCACTGCACATCAGTAGGGCTCTGTTTGAATTATCTGCCTCCGTTTTCCAATGGACAAAAATAACATGTGCACAGGGAAAGCTTCAAAGATTAAATTAACTACATTGATGGAGTACCCAGTACATTTCACATTTATTGTTTCACTCTACCTTCCCAATAACACTAGGAAGTAGGCCACTTCTCATTAGCATCACCCTCATTTAGGACAAGTCAGTGGAGACTGAGGCAGGTCACATGCCCACAGCAAATACGCAGAAGGCGGTGGAAGAGGGGTTTCCACCTTAGTTATGTTGCTGCAGTCTCCGCTGTTTTCTCTCTGGCTAGAGAGAAAAGCAGCTAGCTAGGTGGCACTGTGGTGCATGCTTGGAATTCCAGAGACTTGGGAGGCAGAGGCAGGAGGAACAGAGTTCAAGGCTAGAGACAGCCTGTGCAACTTACGGAGACCCTGTATCAAAAAAAAAAAAAAAAAAAGAAAGAAAGAAAGAAAGAAAGAAAAGAAAAAAGAAAAAGGAAAAAGGAAAAAGGGACTTCAGGGATGCAGCTCAGTGGTGGAGCATTTGCCTAGTATGACTGAGGCCCTGCGTTCAATCCCCAGTAGTGAAAACACAAATTAAAGAGAGAGAAAACCAGTTAAAGCAACATTGCTTCCTACTTCTGTACCTTTCAATAAGGTTGACTTTGGCCTGCAGAGCGTTGATTCCACGGTACACAAACCCGCCGCGAGTCATCCTCTTGGTTAGAATTTCTGTCCTACATTAAAAGAAAGAGAAATATAGTTTGCTTTCAGTAAAAAAAAAAAGTTTTTGTTAAAATTTCCTATATTATTCTCATCTAAATTGTCCTCGGGCTGGGATTTAGTTCAGTTGGTAGAACGCTGCTTTGCAGTCTCTGAGGTCCTGAGTTCAATTCCCAGCACCACAGAAATGGAAGAAGGGCCTGGCAATCCACTCACAAGGCAATCCCGAAAAACAGTCAGCCATTGAAAACCCTATGAGGGTCACTATGAGTCAGATACCGACTCGATGACACCTAACAACAACAACAACAACAAATTGTCCTCATTCAGAACCAATTTCTAACTTTTCTACTCATTATCATCAAGAACACCCTCATGTTGCTGGGTGCTGTAGCACCTCTAATCCTAGCAATTCGGGAGGCTGAAACAAGAGGATCTCAAGCTCAAGGCCAAAGGCCGCCTGCACAGCTTAGTGAGATGCTGTCTCAAAATAAATAAATAAATAAAGTAAAATAAAATAGGGGCTGCGGGTGAGGCCCAGTGGGAGAGCACTTGTCTAGCATGTGAGACCCTGGTTTCAGCCTCTCGTACTGCAAACAAACAAACAAACCACCAAACTTACTTGAAAAATAAGTGGGAAGGAAAACATAAAATGAAAGTTAAAGATGACTGAAATTGAATGATAAATATAAGTTCTATGTGTGCATTATAAAATTTTTGTGGTGAACATTTAAAAGGGGAGGATAAAAGAATAAGCTAATAATAGAAGCTAAAGAACATTATGCAACTCAATTTACTTTTTTTAATTTATTTTTTTGGTGGTACTGGGGATTGAACCCAGGGCCTCACACTTGCATGCTCTGCAAGTGCTGGGCCACTGAGCTGCACCCTCAGCCCATTTTTTTTACTTTTTTTTAAGACAGGGTCTCGCTAAGTTACGTAGACTGCCTCTAGTCTCGAACTTGTGATCCTCCTGCCTCTGCTTCCCAAGCCACTGGGATTATAGCTGGGATTATAGGAGTGCAACACTGCGCCCGGCTCAATTTACTTTTGATTGTTTATAAAACAGATGGATTGGCACAGTGGCATACACCTATAACCCCAGCACTCTGGAGGCTGAGGCAAGAAGATCACAGGTGGAGACCAGCCTGGGCTACCTAGTGAGACCTTGTCTCAAAAACCCAATAAACAAACAAGACAGATGGATGTTACTTTTATTACCATCACCAGTCTTTGGAACACCAACTAGGGCAAATTTAGTAAAGTGATAATATGATCTGACCTTTCTTCTAGCACCTGAAGCTAATGGCTGGAGAAGGTGGCCTGGTAGCCTCGTGAGAGCACTGACTAGTTAGAATATTGAAACAGCATGGATCTGAAAGAGCCAAATTTGTTACACTCTCACAGATCGTCAGCTCTTCCATTTACCCTCTCGGTAATGGAGAGGCGAGACACACATGCAGACAGTCAGAACTGCTCTTCCAAACAGCCATCTGCGTTACAGGCTGGAAACCAATCACTTCAGCTCATTTCAGTGTTTCCCAGGGTAAATTGATGTTCGAGGCTCAAGTTTCCTATTGCTCCTTTCAGATGAAATACACCCCGTGTGGCATCTTAAGTATGGTGACACTGAAGCAGCACTACCCCTCATCACTTGCCCTCTCCAACATTGATATGTTGCCCTGCAGCAGAGGCTCAGGACCCATTCCTTTGTGTAGCATAAAATATAGGGGTCCAGAGGGTTCTGCTTCCTCCGTATTATACATCCCCCAACATTGTCTGTTCTTTGGCGTCTCTTTCCCTGAGTGTAGTCTTCTATTAAAATAAACACTGGGAGTTGAGGGATGGAGGTCAGTGGTAGTAGAGTCCTTGTCTAGCATGCAGAAAACACTGGGGTCCATCCCCAGCACCACAAAACAAACAGCCCTAAACATGCAAAACAGAATAGAAAAACATACAAACAATACAATCTAAGCGTCTACTTTTAATGTAAAACCTGCCTCCTCTGGATTTCACTCTTATTGGATATTCAAGGATCCCCAAGCGCATTTTTACACAGGTGTGGGTCAAAAGCAAGAGGGACGCACTGCTTCAGAGAGTCAGGCTCTGGCTGGACATCCAGGCAGCTACGTTTTAGGGCTTAGAAAAGCCACATCGGGCAGAGGATGTGCAGCCAGATCGGGATGGAAACTATCTCTGTGGTAATGAGTAAAGTGGCCAAGAGAACGCCTGCCTTACTGCACAAGACGACAGAGGAGCCGAAGCAAAATAAAAAAGCCAGAGCTTCACAGACCGCCAGGCTCCACGCTTCTAAATGTGAGTTCCACATCATTTTCTTAAACACTGCAAATGGTAACTCCTCGTTTTACTAAAGATGTAGCAAGAGGCAGAGTCAAGAGATCAGAAATCCGTTTCAGGATTAAAAAGGTTCAAGTTCCTGCTGAGGAGGCCATACACTCCTGTATGGAAGACTCCCCAAGCCAGCAGCCTGCGTGTGTCTTTTATTCGGGGAAGGTAAGTGCTTGTTCATGTAAATCAGATGCTGATACTGAAGCAGCTGGAGCAGTAGACCAGAGAGGAGCCCTGCTGACACTTAAGTGTTCCACACAGTAGTTATGTAGATATTTTTAGCAGCCTCACCTCTCCACCCACTCGACACAAATGAGAGAGAGAGAAACAGAGAAAGAGAGAGAGAATCTTACTGACATTTATATAAGAAATTTACATACGAAGCCGTAAAACTTACCACTTACTTTTGCACTGCATCCAGTTCCTGGTTTGCACCATAGCTCCCACTTCAACCCACGATATCCCCTTGTAGAGTTTTTCCCTAACGATGGATAGGCGACCTTCAGGATTTTCTTGGAGTTTAGAGTCCAACTCTTTTAACTCTTGGGAAGACATTTTCTTTAGAATCACTTCTTCCACAGCCTTGATTAGCTTCTGGGTTTCGGTCTTACTCCAAGCACCATGATTTCTTTCTGCAGACATAAAAGGATGGCCTTGTATTTGCTCATCTATTTGCTTTCAAACACATTGAAAGCAAGATGATAAACCAGACACTTCTCAGAAGACAGTGAAATCTTAATTAAGCAAACCTAAAATGATTAAGGGGCTGGGATTTAGCTCAATTGGTAGAGCGCTGCGCTGCAGTCTCTGAGGTCTCAAGTTCAATTCCCAGCACCCCAAAAATGGGAGAAGGACCTGGCAATCCACTCCCAAGGCAATCCCGAAACAGTCAGCCATTGAAAACCCTATGAGGGTCGCTATGAGTCGGATACCGACTTGATGGCACCTAACAACAACAACAACAAAATGATTAAACGCAACTGCTTATACATTAAAATGAAATTACTAAAGTGGCCATGGATTCTTTTTAAGAACCAAAGCCAGGAGTTACTGAATAAACAGGTCCTGTGGCTGGGGGGTATGGCTCAGTGGTGGAGCCCTTGCTAGCGTACACAAGGCCCTGGGTGCCATGCCTACCACTATGTTGGGCCAGGGTAGTGTTTTCTTAAAGCAATTCTTTTTAAACTTCAAAGAAGTTGTTCTTCCTATGTCCAAGAACACTGTCTCCTCCCGTGTGACACTGTCAGATTCTCAAATACGGAAAAACCAACCTAACATGCATGTCTCCTCTCCTGAGAGTGCCTAGTGTGCAATCGACAGCCACAGTAACAGCAACCCGGCACCTGACAAGGAAGGAACCTGGAGTTCCTGAAGCGGGTCATCTATGCAAACATCAAACACATCTACAGTTGACGCTGGTTCACAGAGACATGCAGTCACGCTAAGCGTGGGAGAGTCAAGCCAGCAACCTCACACAGTTCTGGGTTGGCCCAAGGTGTTTCTTACTGCTTCTTCCCCAAAACAGTTCAGATGAATATTTACAAATCAAGAGATTTCCAAGAATAAAAAAGGTACTCAGAGTTTAGGTTTTTTCAAAAATTCTGGATGCTGGCTCTCCTTAGCAACATGAAGAACTGGCCACAGGGCACTACCTGTGTGGCTGGAGTATGCAAGCCTGTGCTCAAGGGTAACCCTAACAAAGGACTACCTTCTCAAAGCAATCCTGGGTGGTTTAATGTGAACCCTATAATCCCAAAAACTTGTTATGAAAGAGAAGAAAAAGAAATAGGAGGTCACCAGGGCTGTCTGGGGTAGTCCTTGCCTGACAGACTGACTTGACTGTATGCCTCCCTCCCACGGGCTCTCTGGCCACGGAGAGGAAGTGACCTCCCATGCCAGGATCCCTGCCAGCCAGCTTCCTGGAGTATCAGTATAACCACGTGGCAATTCAATTCCTGCCAAAAGTTACCAAACTCAGGTGTGGTCAGAGTCAGTCTAGTGAGTTAAGGCGCACGGTTTCTGACCGCATAGGAAAAAGTGAAATGAACTAGGAGAGAACAGCCTCCAAAGCCAGAGCCCTCTCAGAAGAACAGCCTGCAGTGACCTCGGGGCACTGGGTCAGTCACGGGCTTATTTCATCACGACTTACGGCTGCCAATCTGGGAGAACTTCAGGGCGACAGAGAGGCTGCTTCGGGCCACCATCGCCCCAATCTTTTTCCAGTCGTTCCCATGGAGGGAATGGTATGCCTTCAACTTCTCAGTGTCTCCTTTGCTATACCTGAGCGAAGGAAAATGTAGTGTAAGTTTGGATGGCCCACAAGATTAGGAAAGGCGTTCTTACGGCAGCACGCTGCATCACGGGAAAAGCTGGATGTGGTGCATCAGGAAACCCACTTCCAGTCCTCCCAGTGGCCACAGCTCCCATCAGTGGTGGCCATCCCATCAACCAATCACTGGCTAAGGCCAAGAGCAGCCAGAGCAAACAAGCTCCCAGCCTGTTCTCACCTCCCTGCCTCTCTACCTGCAGTGGAAAGGGCCTGCCTCCACCTGCCAGGACTGCGATGGCCATGGCGCCCTTCAGGGAGGGCTGGCCTGGCCACCTGGTTAAGGGCCCCTGCTGTGCTTCTTTTTCCTGCACTGGTCACAGCCTGCAATCATGCATGTATAGGCCCCGTTGTTTACGTGGCTTCCTCTAGACCAGTGCTATCCAACAAAAGTATGACATGAGCCGTTCAGAGATTTTAAATTTTCTCATACACGTAAATTCATTTTCGTTTAGTATTAATGAAATTAATTTAAGAATGTATCGTCTTAATGCCGGGCGCGGTGGCGCACACCTGTAATCCCAGGGCCTTGGGAGGCGGAGGCAGGAGGATCGCAAGTTCAAGACCAGAGGCAGTCTGTATAACTTAGTAAGACCCTGTCTCAAAAACTGAAAAAAAGAATGGGCTGGGGGCACAGCTCAGTGGTCCAGCACTTGCAGAGCATGCAGGCGCGAGGCCCTGGGTTCAACCCCCGGCACCAAAAAAAAAAAAAAAAAATGTATTGTCTTTCAGTTATGAGTATAGTGGAAGAGCACTTGCCCATCATGTGCAAAGCCATGGATTTGATCCCTAGCACTGCAAAACAATATTTTCTTTAACCCATTTCAACATATAACCAGTATCAAAAGGTATGGAAGTATTGCACATTCTTTTCTTCATCTCAAGCCTTCCAAATCCGGTGTGTCCTTTATTCTTGCAGTTACATGGTATTTTGGGCCAACTACACTTCAAGTGTCCAACAGCCTCATGCAGCTAGTTGGTGAATGCACACTGGAGGGCATAGCTCTGGGAGGGAAATCCTGTGTGATAGGGACCTTCCTGGTCTGTCCTCTCTTACATGCATACTGACTGACAGACAACAGATGTTCAGTAAACACGAAACAAGAGGCTTAACACAAGCATCTAACTGTTTAAGGAATTCAAAATGCATTAATCCTACATAAAAACAAAGTACTGAAGAAGCACCATCATATTAAAAATGGATTTTGAGATGGAATACCTAAATTTTTAAGTGAATGAGGAGCAATCTTTATCACATCCTAAGATTCCTAAATCTTAACATGGGGGGGGGGGGTGAGGGGAATACTGGTTTTCCTAAGACAACACAAAAGAAGGTCCAGAAAGCTGGGCATGGTGGCAAACACTTGAAATCCCAGCATTCAGGAGGCTGAGGCAAGTTGAAAGCTAGCTTGGTCTACACAAAAACCAAAACAAAGTCTGATACAATTTCTGATGGCAGTGTTCCAGAACTATTTCAGGACAGTAACATTCCAGTGTTTTCAGAAACATATCTGAATCAGACTATGGGGGTTAGAGATTCATCACTCTCTGCTGTGAAGCATCATGAATATGAAGAACTAAGACTTCAACAGCTTTCCTCTCAAGGCAGTCAGAGGCCTGCTGAGATAAAAACTTAACGATCCTGAAGCAACAGAAAAAAAGGGAGAGAGAAATTAAGTGTACAACCCAGGGAAAAAGGTGTTACTGACACCCAGCATCACCCAGAGGCTTACAATTCTTTGGTCTTTGACCTCCTGTGTTTTGTTTTTTTCTTTTTTTTTTCCAGTGAAGAGCCCTTCAGTTGGAGAAATACTCATAGCATAAATGGTCACAACAACACAATAACATGGCATAAGTGAATGAATTTCTGGAATGATTGGAAAGATAAAATTTTATTATTCCAAAAAGCCCATCCCATACTTCACTTTGCAGGTAGAAAAATGTTACCCAACCTGCAATCATTAGTTTGCCAAAATCACTCTTTGAAGTCCCATTTTAAATGTCATCTTTAAGGCCAGACGTGGTGATGCGTGGGATCCTGACACCTGGGAAGCTAAGGCAGGACTGTGAGTTTCAGGTCAGCCTGGGTTACCTGTACTTTTTTTTTCCTCCCCCAATGCTGGGGATCAAACCCAGGGACTTGTGCCAGGCAGGCAAGCACTCACCACTGAGCTATATCCCCAGCCCTTCCAGCCTAGGCTCCATACCAAGATTCTATTGAAAAACAAAACAAGAACAAATAAAGTATCATTTTTAGTGACTTTTCCTCAAGTTCTCTTCCCAAGTCTCTAACCCTGGGCTTGGGGGAAAAGGGCAGGGCAGGTCTCAGTCTGTGTGCAGGAGCTTTCCTCGCCCAAGGCTGATGCCTTTTTACAAAAATTTAAAAAGAGAAACCAAGGTCAACCCACGCTGGAAGTTTAGGTAACACCTAAACTTCGACCTTGGTTCACAATCACAGAGCTAAGCGGGAGTTACCCGACGAGGCCAAATTTCCTAAACCTGCCCTCCAGGGTGAGACTGAGTAGTGGAGCCAATAACTGGTTTTCAGGCTTGGAGGCAGAGCTGACACCTTCCTTCTTGTTTATTCCTTTGTCCTTGGGCAGAGTGATTACCCATACTACACATTTAACCTATATTTTATTTTTAAAAAAATTAGAATGTTGGACATGAATTATAATGGGGGAAAAGGGAGGAGAGAGTAAGAACCATATTAAGCACTCTGCATGGACAGTACTGAATTCCGCCTAAATGAGCGAATACTAGTTTTTACTTCCCTTCAAACATTTACTGAAAACCCAAACGATCATAGGAAGGCTGAAGGGAACGTAAGATTCTGAAGGAAGCTTTGGAGCAGGGAGCTTACGATGTAGCAGACCGGCAGAGAAAACACGAACACTAATCAGACAGGCAGGAGATGAGGAGTGCTCACATCAAAGTATAAAGAAAAAGCTGAGGATTTTGGAAAGGAAACTTACAAAAGGTTTATTAAAGAGGTGAAAATTGAAACAGGCCTTGAAGACACACACTTAACAAATCCACAATCCAGTTTCAATGCAAAAAAATCTTCATGATTTTTATTTCTCACCTAGTGCTGTGAATATTTTGATTTGTAGCATGAGAAAAAATTAAAGACGAGTTCTGGTTCAAGTTATCAGACCTGTTTCTTACCTGCCTTTGTAGTTATTGATGTCAAATATCTTCTTTGCTCGGTAGTACACAAGTTTCCAGGGCCGGGCAATACCTCTACCTGCAGTCAGAAGAGAGGGAATCAGAGGGGCACAAGGGGGCAGGTGTGAGACATGGGCACAACTGTAAAAGGACAGAGGCCTTTGTAACATGATTGAGGAGCCTCAGACCCATGCTGATGCTGGGATTTCACACGTTCTGCAGAGAGTGGTTTGGGGAGCAGATGTACACGATTGCCGGCCGCCTTGGAGATCTTTGCAGACAGGATATTAGGACCTGGAGGCTCCAGCTTCTGGTCTACTCAATTCATGGAAAAGACTCTTATAAGACAAAATCATTTTAACACAATTCGAATTAAGAGGAAGAGAGCTCTAAGATGGACATATGCCAACCATTATCCATAAGGTGAACAAAAACCTCTGCAAAGTAAGCTCTTCTCACTTTCTTACTTTACAGATGAAACCATCCTCCATAGGGCCTTACCAGCGTGTTTTCCTTTGTGCAATCCAGAATGCATCTACAAAATCACCTGCCGCAGTCTAGGGGTTCCCAAAGGCAGATGAGGAGTCGGCGATGGGTAACAGACACAGTAGCTTGGAGGCAATGTGAGTCTGTTCCAATTTATTTTTCAGATAGCTGAGTGTTTTATACAATCTTTTTAGGCTTAGGTCATGCAAACAGTAAGAATAGCACATGCAGTTATCCATGAAACAAAGTTTCACAAGCACCTGTTAATCATAACAGCCCATAGTTCAAAGCATAAACTCTATTATTTTTAGATAACAAACACCTGGAAGGTCCATCTCTTCCTAGGCTTTTTATAAATGATAGGCTATAATAGGGTGTTTGAACTCTATCCTTATTTATCACTTTAGCCCCTTGCTCATTATATGTTTCCATATAAGGCAGTGGAAGATCAGGCTGACCAAAACATCAGCCTCTACTTTTTTTCCTATAGCTGGGAACTAAGGTCTGCCTTTAGACAGGTAAGCATTTCCTCATGTTGTGCATTCACTCTTTCCCCAGCTGGGAGCCCTAAGTTGTCAAGGAGACTTTTGTACTGTGGGAACAGGCCTGTGTATTCTTTTAATTGCTCTATACTTTCTTTATAAACCTTAGCTTACCATAAATTGGGCCACTTCAATCCAATTAGGGGCTAACAACTCAGCCTGCTGCAGCTGAAGCATAAATCACTTAATGTTTGAGTTCCAGAGTGGAAATTCCTGATCAGCTTTAACTAGAATATTGTCCACATAACCTTTACAATTGGAGGTTATTTCCTCTAATTCATTTACAAATTCCCCCAGTCATGTCATTCTTTCGGCATTTGTTTCATTAGAGTTTGATACAATATTACTTATGAGTATTAGTCCTAAACATAAAGTAATCATGTACATAAGTAAAAGCAGTAATCCTATTCCTAGAAAGCAAAAAAGCACACTTTCCTTTTCTCCATCCCCATCCATTTCTTGGAAAATGAGTTCCTTGAACCCCTCTTCCCCATAACTGGACCTTGTCAAGACAATATGGTTAGAAATGACTGTGGCAATCACCCTCTTTAAATTCAACAGAGGCTTTCTTCCACTTAGATGTGCTATCTGTTCATGACCTTCCAGCTTTCCCAGCAGCACCCCAGATAGAGGGGTCCAGCTCAAAGTGCTTCAGACACTTAGGAGACCACGGTGCAGGGAAGGATGTGCTCTGTGCAGCACACACACAGAACAAGGAATAAAGAATCGTATAAGAAACCAGAACCAAAATTACGGCCAATAGGAAAGAGAGAAGATGATCACTGACGTTTCCACAAAATCCCTGAAGGTGCTACAGTGGCATGGACACATCCCAAATCCCCAAGAGTCTAGACTGGCGATAAGGATACTGTTAACCACAGCAGCAGTTCATAACCATTGCAAGTGCAGGAGGAGTCAGGCCCCACACTCGATCCTTACGTGTCACGGACGATCCTGATTAAGCTTGAAAGACTGTTGATGGTCAAAGAGTAGACACTTCTGAACTTACCGATGTGCAATCTGAACGCATGTTTTCTTTTCAAGTTGGTGATCAGAGATTTTTCCTCAGGGTATCTGTCTGTGTACAGCAGCTTGTCTGCACTCTCAATTCCTGTCAGGGATAGGAATTCTTCCACGTTTTTCTCTATCTGCTTATTTTCCTTGACAGAAAACTTGCCAAATCTAATAGCAACACCTAGGATCAGGGAGGAAGAGAAAAGAAGGTATGCATCATCAATAATGAATAAAAGCAAACCTACCGCTTTCAACGGACCAGGACCAGCCAGTGTGTGCCTGCTGGGAGCATCCTGGCTGGTACACTTGACATTCGCTTCCCAGTCCCTGTTTTGACAGCTCCCCCTTTCCCTCTTCTCCCAAATCCTCCCTGGTCATCCTATTCCCCAGTGATCTTTCCTGCTTCATCAATCTTTTTTAAGAAGTAATTTTTTAATATTAAAACCTAACACATATTCATTAAAATTCAGATAATATTGAGAGTAAAGTTTAAAAGAAGCCCCCCATCCCTTCTCCCTGTCCCATGAGATTCCATGTAGTGCTCTGCACGGGCCAGCAGGAGCGTGCAGATGGATGGAGGTTTTCTGTGTATGTATGTTGGAATGTGGCGTGACAAACATCAGTGTACGTTATGTTCATTTCCTATCCATTACATATCCATTACATAATCATCGCAGATTAACTGGGTTATATGTTTTTCTTTTTTTTTTTTTTTTTTTTTTGAGGTACTGGAAGTTTTATCCCAGGGTCTTACACACGCTTTGCATGTGCTCTACCACTGAGCTGCATCCTCCGACCATTTCTTAATCTTTTATCTTGAGACAGGGGCTCACTAAGTTACACAGGCTGCCTCTTGCCTAAAACTTGTAATCCTCCTGCTGTGGCCTCCTGAGTTGTGGGGATTATAGGCCGTCCACCATCGCTTCCGCCATTTGTTTTTTATTAACTGTGCTACATAGTATATCTTTTTTTATTAACTATGTTACAGAGTTTTTCCTTTTTTCTTGCAGTGCTGGGGACTGAAACATAGTTTTTCTGTTATTAGGTTATTCTAAAAATATATTTTCTGAAACATAACAGAAATTTCAACACAAAACATACCAATAAAAAGGGATCCTTAGATACTGCTCTATAAATTGTGCGCATATGTATGGGGTTTGGGGCTGAAGGAGGGAGCTTACTCTATGTTTCTGAACTAATCTCTTCAACCTGATTAGCTCTGGAGGTCAAAGGCCCCTCTTTTTATCATTTTTAGTGACCAGTAGTATCAGGCCTCACATGACAGATATTCAGTAACTACTGCTCACTTCTAGTTGTTGTTATTGTTAGGTGCCATTGAGTTGTGTCTGACACATAGCAAGCCTCAAAGAGTTTTCAATGGCTGTTTCGGGATTGCCTTGGGAGTGGATTGCCACATCCTTCTCTGATTCACTTGCAGTATACAGCCTTAAACTTGTTTTTTATTAAGTCCAATAGGCTTTCTGGGTGGTCTTTGTAACACAGTGAAATTAAAGAGAGCAAGTTGGGTCCTCCTCAAGACCATGCCTAGGACAACCAGCTCACACTCAAATTAGCATCTTGGAGAAAGAAGCAACTCCTCGACCAAGCTGCTGATGTCAGCTAACAGTGCTTACGTTTATTTTACTTCTGTATTGCCGCACTCCGAGCTGCAGCCTAAGGATCCAGGGTTTCCCGAAGGCGGGTGAGGAGTCGGCGGCGGTGGGTAACAGAAACACAACAGCTCGGAGGCTATGTGGATCTGTTCCGTTTATTGTTCGGATAGCTCATTGTTTATACAGTCCTTTTAGGCTTAGGTCATGTAAGTAGTAAGAATACGTGCAGTTTTACACACACCTGCCAGTCATAATAGCAGTGGAGGGTCAGGCTGACCAGAGCAGCAGCCTTTACTTTTTTTTCTAGCTGGGAACCAAGGTCTGCCTTAGATAAGCACCTTTCTGTGTTAAAATTGTCAAGGAGGCTTTTGTACTGTGGGAACAGGCCTGTGTCTTCTTTTGATTGTTTTATACTTTCTCTGTAAACCTTAGCTATCATAGGTGGGGCCACTGTAGTCCAAGTAGGGGCTAACAACTCAGCCTGTTGCAGCTGAAGCATAAATCACTTAATGTTTGAGTTCCAGGGTGGAAGCTGCTGGTCAGCTTTAACTAAAATATTGTCCACATAACCTTTACAATTGGAGGTCATTACTTCTAACTCATTTACAAATTCCGTCAGTCGTGTCATTCTTTCAGCGTTTGTTTCATTAGAGTTTAATACAATATTAGTTATGAGTATTAGTCCTAAACATAATCATAATAATTAAAGGCAGTAATCCTATTGCTAGAAAGCAAAAAGTACATTTTCCTTTTCTCCATCCCCATCCATTTCTTGGAAGATGAGTTCCTTGAACCCCTCTTCCCCATATCCGGACCTTGTCAGACAATATGGTTAGCAATGGCTGTGGCACTGTATCCTTCCCAGTGCCTCCACGAATTAACTCTCTATTCTTCCAGGATTTCTAGCCTGGGGATTATCAAATCCCTCTGTCCTGTTCTTCCTAGCCTCCTCCTCCTGAAAGGGAGCCAGAGGAGTGAAGTAGGCACTTCGTCATGCCAATTTCACAGCACTGACAATGCTGGAAGGAAAGAAAGCAGAAAGGAGCTCAAGGGTGCCTCTCCAGCTCTGCACACAGGGTAGTTCCACAGCCACTAATGTGCCACAAGCTCACCTTGCTCTTTGAATTCTTGGAACCGTCTCAGGTCATCGCGATACATTCGCTTAATTGTAGTGGCGGCCCTTTCCCTTATGTCAGGAATGAACTCTTGCAGCTGCCTCGTGGCTGAGTCCAAATCCACATCTGAATCATCAGAATCTCGAGCCGATTCCAAATTGCAGTCTTCTTCATTTGTAGGTTCTAACCTAAGGGGAAAAACTGGGTTGATGTTAACTATTACTTATCTAACAGCTTTTAAACTCCTTCTAAATGACTCCCGGGAGATGGACCCAGCAACCCACTCCCAAAAATCAATCCGCCATTGAAAACCCTATGAACAGCAGAGAAGCACTGACAACAGTGTTTCACCTGTTGTACGCAGGGTTGCTATGAGTTGGATACCGACTTAATGGCACCTAACAAATGACTCCCACTTACTCTACTAGAGTGTTTGGGGACCTTAGAGTTGTGTCAGTCCATGACTTTCAAACTTTTTAATGTAACTTGATGTACTTGGATATATGTCTGAGGTGGCTGCGAAGGTAGTATGAAGCCCTAAACCCTACTTCTGCCAGTTATTATCCGTTCATGCTACCACTTCTCCTCTTGTTTGGTTTTAGATATTCACCTTCAAAGAGGTGAAGCTCTCTTTTATCCCCACCAAGGATCACAAGAATCAGACATTTCTCCTCGACCCTTCACACGAGTTAAGTTTTAAGGATTTACTAATTGAGGTGGGCACAGTGGTGCCCGCCTGTAATTCCAACGACTCGGGAGGCAGGAGCATCGCAAGTTTGAGACCAGAGGCAGTCTGTAATTTAGTGAGACCTTGCCTCAAAAAGTACAAAATGGGCTGGGGGTGCGGCTCAGGGGCACAGCACTTGCAAAGCACGAAAGCGTAAGGCCCTGGGTTCAACCCCCAGTACTCAGTACTGCAACAAAAAAAAAAAAAAGAAAGGAAGAAAAGAATTTACTAATTTAGTCAGTATATCGGGCTTGCAGAGTTACAATCGTTTTTACTACAGATACTAATGGTCTCATTATTTCCTTTGCTTAGTTTTCTATGTGTCTGCCTCAATTCTTCCCCAAACTCTGCCAGATGTCTAAATCTGTTCCTAGTATGTTTGGACACATCAATGAACCTCTCAGACTGGTAAGTAAAAAGATTCCATGCATCTGTCTGAGCGAAGAGTTAATGCTTTCTATGGGTCTGCAACCCGTGAAAGTTAAGGACCACAGTCCTAACACACTTCTGCCTCATGATCAGTGTTCCGAAATGTCCCCCATGAAACAGCAGAGAATATGAGCAGGCCCTTAACTTTCATGTGAAACTATTTTAAGGCAGAATAACCTAACAAATATAAGAAAGTCACTGAGCAAAAAATGGGGAGAAAATCCTTCCTGAGTCCCAAAAACTGTAAGACAAGGGGGGCAGGTTTAGGTGGGACAAACCTTGTAATAGTATTCTTAAATGACATTTATGTAAATAATGATACCTCAATCCCTTGTGTTAGTGAGAGTCCTAACTCAAGGTTTGTGCTATTCTGTAGAATTCTAAGTATAATTGATCTAATTCTTCCTTATTTTTATGTATGCACATAGACAAGGTAGGGAATTAAGGGATCTTAAAATGTTTCTTAAATCACTCCTAAACTGGGCAACAGGGCTGGGATTTAGCCCAGTTGGTAGAGCACCACTCTGAAGTCTCTGAGGTCCCAAGTTCGATTCCCAGCACCACAAAAATGGAAGAAGAATGTGGCAACCCACTCCGTAGGCAATCCCGAAACAATGAGCCATTGAAAACCCTATAAGGGTCGCTATGAGTCGGACACGACTCGATGGCACCTAACAACAACAACAACAAACTGGGCAACAAGCCAGGCATGGTAGTGCATGCCTGTAATCTCAATGCCTGAGTTGGAGACAGGTGGATTGCAAGTGTGAGGCCAGAGGCAGCCTGTGTAATTTAGTGAGAACCTGTCACAAGACAAAAAATAAAAAAGGGGTTAGGGGTCCAGGTCGGTGGTAGAGCACTTGCAAAGTATGTGCAAGGCCCTGGGTTCAGCCTCCCAGTACCCCCAAGAAATAAAGAAAGAAAGAAATAATAAAATATAATAAACTTACTCATAGAATTTTAGGGCTGGAATAGTTCTTAGAGAAAATCTTAACAAACTGCCTTGTTTTAACACATGAAGAAATTAAGCTACCTGCCAAGCTGGCTCACATAAATGTGCACATTATTCTGCACGTGTCACAGTCCGCCTCCTCATGTATGTGCTGAATGCAGAGGCCATGAGCAGGATCCACCCAAAAGGTGCACACCAACAAAAGGCACCCTGTTCCTACTTTACCTCGGCACCTCCTTCACATGCTTCTCTCCTGAACAGGACTGGGTTGTCGACCTCTCTTGCCTGGGATTCATACTGCCTTCCATCAAGGCACCGCTGCCTTCTAGTGAATCAAAGAGTGTGTTCTCAGCGTTCTTATCAAGCACTGAACCATCATCACCAGATGCTGTGGCACGTTCCACAGGCTTGCACTTATTTTTCTTAGACTTTTTCTTTGTCCTCTTGGCCTTTCTAAGAACTGCGCTGTCTTCGCTAGTTCTAACCACCTCTTGGACCACTTGTGATCCTTCAGAGCCCGCGTGATCAAGACTCTCAGGTGTGGCCAGGGCCTCCAATTCTTGATTACTGGACAGTTTTTTCTTCTTTTTTTTCTTAGACTTGTTTTTACCAGCAGACACTGGGAGTTCTGTGATTCTGCCTGTTGGATCCACAGAAGGCAAAGACTGCTGTGCATGTGATTCCAGCTGGGGCAGGGCAACGCTTGGATGCTGGCTTTCCTGTATGGCATCCCAGGAAGCAACTTCCCTTGGAAGATTTTTATTCTTTTTTCTAACTTTATCGTGCAGTTCTTCAGACTCGTTTTTACGAGACTTAGCAACTGCACGTGGTTTGTCCGCATCATCCACTTTTGCTGGTTCCTGTGCCCTGCTCACATCAACATAAACAATATCCACATGCTTTCTAAAACCCTTTGGCAGGTTCTCAATATTTTCTTTATCCACAAGAACGTGCACAACACTTGTTTCCTCAGCTCCCTCCAGACCACTGTTTCTCCTCTTTTTCTTCTTTTTGTGGGTACAAGTGCCCTTTTCAGTCTTATTGCAGATTTCTGAATTTCTTGAAGAAGATGTGAGATGCTGGAAATCTTTCTGCTGCTTCTTCCTCTTAGTTACCTGAGGTTGGTCCCTTGCCAAAGAAGACTCTCTGAAACTTTCATGGGCACGTTTCTGGGGTCCTTCCTTAGATACAGAATGCTTTTTCTTTTTCTTGTCAAAAAGTGGAGTGTGGGTCTCAAAACTGCTTGGTTCTCCTTCCATTCTATTCCTTTAGGGAAATCAGACAACAATGGTTTACTTTTCCATTTTCAACATTTGCCTCAGGGGGAAAAAAGCATAGCAAAATGAAACTGTATGACAAATGACAAGCTGGGCGTAATGATTATAAATTTGACATTCAAAATATACAGGAGGCTCACTGTAATCCACTCTTCCTACTCCCATTGGCTCTGTGATGCAGGAAAAAAGTTCACAGAGAATGACACTGCTCTGGCCTTTCAGATGCCTTTCTCTCTCTCAGCCCCATCTCTGTCTTCTCATTTCTAACTGGGCTCTCGACACAGGGACCTCGCTAGGGTTCTTCAAACATGCCCTGGCTCCTTCCTTGGCTCCCCTTGGATGACCTCTGCTGCTTCCCACCCACCTGCCTCCTGCAGCAATTGGCAGGAAGATCATTTCCTCAAGGAAGTTTTCCCTGTCTCATTAGGTTAGGCCTGTTCCCCAAATAGGGCTAGGATTTAGCTCAGTGGGTAGAGTGCTGCACTGCAGTCTCTGAGGTCCCGAGTTCAATTCCCAGCACCGCAAAAATGGGAGAAGGGCCTGGCAATCCACTCCCAAGGCAATCCCGAAACAGTCAGCCATTGAAAACCCTATGAGGGTCGCTATGAGTCGGATAAGACTCGACGGCACCTAACAACAATTCCCCAAATGACACTTTCATAGCAAACTGTGCTTCTCCTCTGTAGCATTTAGCCCAACTGTGATTTAAAAAATAATAATAATTATTTAATCACCATTGGTCTCCTCTGCTACAAAGTTATATTCCAAAAAGGAAGGCAGTTTGTGTTGTTCCCCTGTGTTTCCACAATCTGGAACAATGGTTCCCTAACCTTTTTGGCACCTGGGACCAGTTTTGTGGAAGACGATTTTCCCACAAACCGGAGGCAGAGCTCGGGTTATGCAATGCAAGTGATGGGAAGTGGCTGTAAATGCAGATGAAGTTCTCTCATTTACCTCCTACTGTGCAGCCTGGGAGCTGGGGGCTCCTTGATCTAAAAGGCATGGCCCAGGCCTCCATCAGTGTGTAGGCTCCACAGTGGGCTTCACCATGGGGCATCAAGCATCCACCCACCTCACGCGAGAAGATCAGCTCTTTGCACAAGAGGGCGGACACGTCTTATCCAACAAAGAGTAAAGATTCTGCAGTATGGTGGAATAAATTTGCATAAGGCTCTAATGTTAGTACTAATATAGTCTCATGCACTTTGGAATTTAAATACAGTAAGAGATGGGCTACAGATATTAGCTTGGTGCTAGAGTGCTTGTTTAACATTCAAGAAGCATTCCTTTCAATCTTGTAAAGCAAAACTAAATTTAAAAAAAATGTAAAATACAGTAACAGAGAGGTACTTTACAAAAGTTGTTGTTGTTGTTGTTGTTAGGTGCCGTCAAGTCGTGTCCGACTCATAGCGACCCTCATAGGGTTTTCAGTGGCTGACTGTTTCGGGATTGCCTTGGGGGTGGACTGCCAGGCCCTTCTCCCATTTTTGCGGTGCTGGGAATTGAACTTGGGACCTCAGAGACTGCAGCACAGCGCTCTACCGACTGAGCTAAACCCCAGCCCCTTTACAAAAGAGATGGTTAAAAATATAATTATGCAAATACGTCATATTCCTCTCCTTGCTCTACACTGCTTTTTTCCCCCAGTACTAGGGGTAGAACCCAGGGCCTTGCGCATGCTAGGCAAGCGCTCTGCCACTGAGTTCCGCCCTCAGCCCCTCCTTCTCTTCCTTCCTTCCTATTTTGAGATAGGGTCTCACTAAGTTGTACAGGCTGTCTCTAGCCTTGAATCTGTGATCGTCCTGCCTCAGCCTCCTAAGTAGTCGAGATTATAGGTATGTACTAAGGCACCAGCTCTGCATTGCTTCTGAGTTCAAATTTTTAGATTTGACTTATCTCTGACTAGGTAATACATTTATGTGGTTTAAAACTCAAAATGGTTTATTCTTATGACTTCTCCTTAGCACCTACATCTTCTGATCTCCAGCTGCTGTGTTCACTAAGACCCCGGAGCTCTCTGTATGAGCGGGCTTTCCAGCCTGAAGGCTAAGCACATTTCCTACAGATGGCACCAATGTATCCTGAGGAGGAAGTGGCAGCTGGACAAACTATGCTGCTGAAGGGGGGGGAGAGAGGAAAGCACACCTGAATTTACATCTGCAAGGCAAGCCCCTCAGCCCCAGGAGGTGCCTGGAGCTCTGGCTAAGGCCAACGTCCTTCCTGGCACCCAGCTGGAAACTACCACCCGGAGAGGCAGGGAGCCTCTACAGGACCTCTCTGAGCTCTCAGCTGTGGCAAGAGCTGGTGCTGTAAGTTGACTCGCTCATCAGACAGAGGCCAGCAGCCTTTGTCTCATGCACCGCTGTAGCTCCAGCTTCTAGCACAACACCTGGCTCCTGGGAAGAGAACAAATATATTTCTACGTGAATTAACGTCTTCTCTTTGGCTGCCTTTGAGCTGCTGACAATAGCTGGGAGAAAAAAAAAAACAAGTGGGCAGATGAGCACCATTGTAAACAGTTGGCTCTTGACCACAGCTGGGACCTGAATACTGTCCAGCAAATGAACTGTTTCTTTAGATCTGAACTGTCCCATATGGTAGCTGGTAGCCAGTGAGGCTACTGAGCATTCGAAACGTGGCCAGGCCAAACTGTGCGCTCACCGTAAAACACACAATGGATTTTGAAGCCTTAGAACAAAGGTAAAACATCGCATTAATAACTTTTATATGCTGACTTCATGTAGAAATAACAGTTTGGATCCTGGGTTGAGCGAAAGGCATTCCTAACTCCACCTGTTCCTTTCCTTTCAATGTGACTACGAGCAAATTTCAAAGGATACGTGTGGTCTGCATCCTCGTTCTCTGGGCAGGGCAGACAGTTCACTCTTCCACTCCTCGTGAAATAACTAAGACAAACTTCCTTCAATGCACTCCTAAATGCTGTTCTTCTCTCACCTGCAGCAGGTGAACTTGCCCACACCCTCACACTCACACACACCAGACAAGCAAGAGCTTTCCCTTCACATCTAACTCCTGTTTCCGTCCTCTCGCTCCCTCGTGCCAAGACAAAGCATCCCTTCTCCTATCAACCGCTAAACTTCCTTCAGTGTGTGTACTGAATCCCGACCCCCTCCTGCCTTCTCAGAGCTGTGATTGATCTGATGCAGCATCTCTTTCCTGCATCCTCAGTCTTTCTCTCTTCCTTACCAGCAGCTTTCAAGGAACACTCCAACAACCTCTAATCTGTTCTTTAAGAAAAAAATGCAACCATCCTTTAGCCCTAAATTCCCACTGAGTTATTCCCATCCCTCCCTTGATAGCAACCTTTTGTGTGTGTGTGTGTGTTACTGGGGGTTGAACCTAGGGCCTCATGCCTGCATGCTTTGCAAGTGCTGGACCACTGAGCTGCACCTCCAGCCCCCCCCCCCTTTTTTTTAACTTTTTTTGAGACAGGGTCTCGCTAAGTTATGCAGACTACCTCTGGTCTCAAATTTGTGATCCTCCTGCCTCCACCTCCCGAGCTGCTGGGATTACAGGCGTACGCCACTGCGCCCAGTGACAGCAACATTTCTTGAGAAACTATTCCTTCCATTTCCTCACCTTCCATCAACCTTTTTTTTTTGCAATTTAAAATTTTTTTCTTAATTTTGAGCCAGGGTCTCACTGAGCAGCCCAGGCTGGCCTTGAACCTGCACTCCTCCTGCCTCTGCCTCCCAAGTGCATGTTGTTGGTGTTGTTAGATGCTGTCAAGTTGGTATCCGACTCATAGTGACCCTCATAGGGTTTTCAATGGCTGATGGTTTTGGGATTGCCTTGGGAGTAGATTGCCAGGTCCTTCTCCCACCCAAGTGCATATACCCTTCTTAATCCACATTTTTGTAACTCCTACTCCCCACTCCTCCAAGCCTATAAGAATGCCTGTGACCTTCAAGCCACTAAGCCACCTTTAAGAACCTCCTAGTCACTTGGTGCAGTGGCACAAACCTGTAATCCCAGCCACTAAGAAGGTGGAGGCAGGAGAACCAAAAGTTACAGACCAGAGGTAGTCTGTGTAATTTATCAAGACACTGTCTCAAAAAGTAAAAAAAAAAAAAAAAAAAAAAAAAAAAAAAAAAAAAAAGGCGGGCACGGTAGCACACGCCTGTAATCCTAGAGGCTGGGGAGGTGGAGGCAGGAGGATCCCAAGTTCGAGACCAGAGGCAGCCTGTGTAATTTAGCCAGACCCTGTCTCAAAAAGTAAAACAATGGGCTGGAGGTGTAGCTCAGTGGTCCAGCACTTGCAGAGCATGCAAGCTCAAGGCCCTGGGTTCAACCCCCAGTACCACAAAAAAAAAAAAAAAAAGGGTAAAAAAAAAATGGGCTGAGTGTGGAGCTCAGTGGTACAGCACTTGGAAAGCACGAAAGCGCGAGGCCCTGGGTTCGGTATCCAAAAAAAAGAAAAAAAAAAAAAAAAAACCTCTTAGTAACAATGAACAGAGCAGGTGATTGCTTTAAACCCGGTTCCTTCTTTTCTTTTTTGTAAATTTATTAAACTTCTCCGTCTGGTATCTTGAGCTCAGGACTACCTGTTAAGTATGCAGTCGCTCCCCAGTGAAAAGCTTTTTATGGTTTCCCTGTTATTCTTTCAGTAAAGTCAAAATCCTTACAGACCCGGAAGGCCTTTCAGTCCCTGAGGATCTGGTACGGTCCACGCCCACCTCTCCACTTCTTATTTCCGGCCCAGTTTCAAATCCTCGCCTTCTTCAGTTCCTAGAATACACTAGGTTCCTATTCCTTTCAGGCACTTTGTGACAGCAGCTCGCTCAGGCACAGATGCTCTTCCTCCGCGTTGCCTATCTGCCCTGCAATCGGCCTAAGTATGAAAGTCACTTTTTGGAGCCGGGCGCACGCCTGTCATCCTAGCAACTTGGGAGGCCAGAGGCAGCCTGTGTAACTTGGGGAGACCACGTCTCAAGGTTAAAAAAAAAAAAAAGTTAAAAGGGGCTGGGGCATGCTGGGCGCGCTGGCGCTCGCCTGTAATCCCGGCAGCTCAGGAGGCGGAGGCAGGAGGGTCGCAAGTTCGAGACCAGAGGCAGTCTGCGTAATTTAGCGAGACCCTGTGTCAAAAAGTAAAAAAAAAAAAAAAAAAAAAAAAAAAAAAAAAAAAAAAAAAAAAAAAAA
>VMDO01000807.1:0-78703 GCA_007922755.1 Pedetes capensis | reverse complement strand
ACCAGAAAACAAAACAAGTCTCTTTCTCAGGAGGACCTCGCTAATTCCTTCACTGGGTCGCGCACGTCTGCAGAGTGTTTTCCAACAACCTGGCGGTGCCCAGCACGCGCGGCCCGCAGCTGGGGCGCGCTCGGCTTTCCCCGCCGGGGATCTTGGCTGTCTCGCTCCAAAAAGGCTCCCCGGGGCCCGCCGCTCCCGCGGGACCGCGGAGGCGCTGCTCCCCCTGGCGGGCAGCACCCGCTCCCGCCCGACCCGGACTCTGAGACGCCCGGGAGCTGAGAGGACAGGGGCAGCTGAGTGACTTCCCGAAGACCCGAGCCCGGGGGGCGGGGAGGCCTCGGTCCCGCGGCGGGCGTCCCGGAGGCCGGAGGCCGCCTCCACCCGCGCGCAAGCTCAGACCCCAAAACAGCCCCCCAGGGTTTCACCCTACCTCGAAAATGTCGCCGCCGCTCTCCAACCCGGAAGTGCTGCTGTGTGGAAGCGGAAGTAGTTGCGCGCCGCTTTTCGTGTCGCCCCTGTGGCGTCACGCTGCCATAGCAACACGAAGGCCGCCCTGGCTTGACGCATGCGTGGTTGCCCGCCGGTGTTCCCGAGCCCTTAGCGGGTGGAGTGCGGTGCAGCGCGCCCCTAGAGCTAAGAAAATAGGGCAGAATTCTTCCATTGCCCTGTTAATTCATCCGTGCATTTAATTTTTTTTTTTTTTGCGGTACTGGGGGTTGAACCGAGGACCTCGCGCTTGCATGCTCTGCAAGTGCTGGACCACTGAGCTGCACCCTCAGCCCATTTTTTTACTTTTTAAGACAGCGTCTCCCTTAGTTACGCAGACGCCTCTCCTCTCGAACTTGCGATCCTCCTGCCTCTGCCTCCCGTGCCGCTGAGATTACAGGCGTGCGCCACCGCACCCGGCCGTGCATTTAATTTTTACAGCAAGTTCTTGCTGAGCTCCATCTGTGGTCTGAGAGTGAACCAACAAAGCAAAGACATAACCAAGATAATTTCGGATTATCCTATAGGGAAAATAACAGTAATGTGATGGAGAGTGGCTGGGAACAATGGGTGCTACTTTACAAGGAAGGGAAGGCTCTTTAAGGGATGACATCTGAGCTAAGTTCTAAATGAAAAGGGCAAGCAAAAATCTAAGTCGGAGAGTATTCCAGGCTGGAAGCAAGTGCAAAGGCCCTGAACTTGGTTTTCAGAGGAAATGGAAGAAGGACAAAATGTTACCTGGAAGACGCAGGGGGCAAGTCAGGAGAAGGAAGTGCGGGTCTGGGGCCAAGGGCAGGCAGGTCCTTCCCCCTTTCAGGCAGCGGATGCTTCAGCTTGTCTGTGTTTCCCGGTACAGAAGAATTTATAGGAGACACAGAAATTATAGTATATAGACTAAGTTTATTAAAGATAGAGAATATAGCCATAGATTATAAACATAGTACACCTTCCAGACTTGAAGGTGGGCTGTAATGGTTACTGCAGCCTAGAACTAAGGTCACCTGTGATCTTTACAATGGGGTTTGAGCCTTTAGGGAAAAGGAAAACTGTTACACATGAGGCCTGTGCCTGGAATGGGTTAATGGATTCCCAGTGTCTTCAAAGGATTGGGCTCAGGCAGACATTTCAAAAGGCTAGGAACCCAGGCAGCTACTGGTCATGATAAGGAAGCAGAATCCACTAAACAATGTCCTTTTCAATTGCTGGGGTCTCACAGTCTTTATTATCCTTCCCCGGTGAGTGTAGAAGTGAGGTGGTGGTGGTGGTTGTTAAATACCCTTTAGTCCGACTCATAGTGACCATAACTACAGCAGAATGAGACACTACCCAGCACTGTGCCATACACACAATCTTCTTATGTTTGAGCCTATTGTTGAAGCCACTATGTTTCTTCTCATTTTGAATCATGCCACATTTGCAAAAGGAGGTCCCATGCACTTTACTCCATTCCTGTCATTAAGCATGATTCTACTTTGACGAGGCAACTCTTCCTCAGGTGTTTCTTGAATGCCTTCTAGCCTGGGGAACTCAATTTCTGGCCCTATATTTGATGGTGCTCCTCTGCTATTCATAGGATTTTCAATTGCTAATTGTCTTGGGAGTGGGCAGCTGGGTCCTTCTCCCTAGTCTGTCTTAGTCTGGAAGCTCAGCTGAAACCTGTCCATTATGGGTGGCCCTGCTGGTATCTGAAATAAGCAAGCCAGGCTGACAGACACATGCAAAAGTGAGGAGTGACTTTAGTTCTCTCCTTCCCTCTAGCAAGTATGCTATTTGTAAGGTTATTATCTGTCACAGAAGCACTGACCACCAGACCAAAGCTTTTTCCCACAGGAGGCTCACACTGATATTCATATTACAGGTGGCTGGGAAACATATGAGTGAGCTGGGAGGTGGGTGGCTGCAGAGGACTCTATTTCCTTTCTTCCTGCCTCCTATGTCCCCAGTCAAGGGCAGCTAGAGCACAGTGAATGAAGGGGAGAGTGGTGAGAGATGAAGTCAGAGATAGGCAGAGCTGGCTAGAACAAGGTCTGATTCCCATTAAGCGGGATGAAGTCTGGAAAGGTCTGAGATCTATTCCAGCTCTCCTATTTCAACAGAATCTTGTGTACTTCAGTGGTATAATACTTGTTCTTGATTCCCTCGGTTTGATCCTCAGCCCTGAAAAAAACAATTGACTGACAGAATCCTGAGGAGATTTAATTTAGGATTAAAAGTACAGCTTTAATCAGGCTATCAAATCAAGGTCATTGTGTAGACCACTCAAATTTTTAGCCTTTTTCCATAGTGAACATAACCATATAGGCAGCAAGTTTTTTTCTTTTATGCCACAGACCAGCTGCAGCCTAAAATCCAGGGATTCCCGAAGTCGGATGAGGAGTCGGTGATGGGTAGCAGACACAGCAGCTCAGAGGCAGTGTGACCTTGTTCCATTTATTTCCAGATAACCCAGCCTTTTTATACAGAATTACAATTCATTAAATCTTATGAAAGCTCAGAAAAAGGACAAGGAAGTTAGTTGTATTGATGGAATCACCTGATCAATTGTCACATGAGTGTCAGGTGGTACCAGAGTGGAAGAGGAACTCAGAGACAAATTGTGATTATTTCAAAGAAATAAACCAAGACAACCTGAGCATCTACAGTTCCTGTAACAATTGACTATTCTTAACTTTATACAGGATTTTAGGGCAGTTAACTGTCACCTGTATGTCACCCCATTGAGTCTGTTGTTATGACAAATGGGTGCTATTGCTTACTGTAGAGCTGTCAGTACAAAGTCTTTTCTTTAAGGAGTTTTCACTGTTGGAAGTCATTTAGGGATTTCCCGTTGAAGAAAGCCTAAGGCTTGTCAACTCCCAATCGGAATTAGCATTGCCCACAGAGCCAGAAGATTATTTTTCATTAATATTTCCAGAAATCTATAATAGTGACCAATTAAAATTTAAGAAAAAGAAAAGATGAGGTTCCAAGTCCCTCTCTATGAAGAGACCTTTTGGAGGTACTCTTCCCTTTTCAGAAGACTTTCCTTCCAAGGCAGAAGGTACTTTTTCCCTTTTCAGTAGATTTTCCCTTCAATGCTTTTATTAAAGATACTCTTCCTCCTGTGGGGACTCTGTCTACTCATCATGAGCGGATCCGGACCTGGCATTTTTACTCTTAGAACAACGCTTTGTTGTGGTGTCTGTTAGGCAACACTGTATTAGTCCCACCTTGTAATGAGAAAACTGAGGCTTACAGCAACCTTTCTCTTTCTACTACTGCATTCCCATGCTTTCACTGCACCACCCTGACTTCCTCTGTGTGAGCTGCTAAGCAGCTTTGATTAAAGAGTGCACACCCTGTGCTTCTGTGACAGCCTGGATGAGCAGCATTCTGAAGAAACCAGAAGCACACACACACACACACACACACACACACACACACACACAGAGCCACATAAGTGATGCTTCAGGTCTTGGATGAGCAGTTGGAAGTCTGTCTGGTTTTGGCCACTAACGTGGAGTTGGTGTTGCCCACTGTTGATATGCAAGGCCTTGAAATTCAGCTTGGTTGTCAATGTAACTTGCTCTGTGTGAACCCAGAGCCTTGTATAAGTGAATACTTACATATTTTAATGAAGATGTTAATGATGGATGAGTGAAAACGCTGAAGCTGGGAGATCAGAGATCAGTCTAGTGATTCCCCCAGATGTCTGTCAGTTTGTCCTGCTGTGAGGGCTTGCATGTTGCTGTGATGCTGAAAGCTATGCCACCAGTATTTCAGATACCAGCAGGGCCACCCATGGTGGACAGGTTTCAGCTGAGCTTCCAGACCAAGACAAACTAGGGAGAAGGACCTGGCAGCCCACTCCTGAAACAGCCATTGAAAACACTATGAATAGTAGGAGAGGCACTGTCAAAAACAGTGCTGGAAAATGAGCCCTCCAGACTGGAAGACATTCAAGAAGTGGGGAAGTTACCTCCTCAAAGTAGAGTCATGCTTAATCATGGAAATGGGGTAAAGCCCTTGGGACCTCCTTTTTGATGCACCTAACAACAACAAGGGGGTTGGGATTTAGTTCAGTTGGTAGACCACTGCTCTGCAGTCTCTGAGGTCGCAGGTTCAATTCCGAGCACCGCAAAAATAGGAGAAGAACATGGCAATCCACTCCTGAGGCAATCCCGAAACAATCAGCCATTGAAAACACTATGAGGGTCGCTATGAGTCAGATAAGACTTGATGGCACCTAACAACAACAACAACAACAACAACAACAACAACAACAAGTCATCACCAAAATACTGCTTTAAAAAGCTGGGAAGCATTTAAGAATGCAAACACCCAACTTTGTATGTGGACTACTTATTAGACACAGCGCACCACATTAAAATCCCTTGCATGATAAGGACATTGTAGTCATGTACAAAAAATGTCCTTGATACGTGATGAAGTATTTAGAGTGAAATATGATATCATCTAAGATATTTTCCAGTGACTCAGCACTGTGTGTGCACACGCGTGTGTGAGTTCGTGGGGGGGGGCACGCGCACCACATGCCCAGGCATAGGTGCAAGGACTGGTGAATCTAGTGGCATCCATATGCGTTTTCACTGCACTCTTCTTTCACCTTTCAATTTTTCTGTAGGCTTGAGCTTCTTTCAAAATAGAGTTTCAGAGTGTGGCGTTAGGGATTTTAAAAAATGCAGACGCCCAGGTGCCATCCCCAGATATTCTGATGCAGTGGACCACTGTAGTGATTCTGGGGTGAGTCCTGTGAACCTGGGTTTTTTAATTTCCCTCCCTTCTGTTGCACCAAGTTGGACACCATTTCTCTAATCCATGCAGTTTCCTCTTCATCAATTTCACAGAAGAAAAAAACAGAATCCAAGAGGGGGCTGGCTGGAGATCACCGGTGGGTTAGCAGCAACCCCACACCGGGAATCCACCACTGAGGCAATTCCGAAACAATCAGCCATTGAAAACACCATGAGGGTCGCTGTGAGTCGGATAAGACTCGATGGCATCTAACAACAACAAGTCATCATCAAAATACTGCTTTAAAAAGCTGGGAAGCATTTAAGAATGCAAACACCCAACTTCGTGAAACACCAACCAGGTGGAACCAACTGGTTCCACCAACTGGAAACTGGAAACACCAACTTTCATTGTGAAAACTTCAGTGCGCTATGTGAGGTGTGCGCGTAGGCTGGCAGGGCGTGGAGGGCAGTGGGTAGAGAGGGGCTACCCTCTCTTGATCTTTGTGTGATCTTTGTGTGATCTGGAAGTCAAGCACAAAGGGATCGTTAGGGGATCGTCGCTTTTAACACAACCCAATTGCAAGTCTTGGGTTCTCCTAGGTGGACTTAAGAAAATTCTGAAAGGTCTCTTTTGGTGGCCGCCGGTAGTTTCAAAAAAGTAACCCGCAGAGTTTCAGCGCTGTTGGCGTCCGGTCGCCAAGGAGACGGACCGTTCCATCTCTCCCTGAGGGGTGGTCCTGATTTCATTTCCTCTCCCAAGCCTCAGGACGGTGCCCAAAATACACCCTGAGGGCCCAGCAGAAGTTTTCTGAGGTTTCCAGTCTCTTGGCACCAGGGCACCGTCATGACGTGCGGGCTTTAGCCTTGGAGATGGCCTGGCACCCGCGTTCCCCCCCAGGGCCCTGTGGTGCGGCCCAGAGCGCGCAGAGTCCGCGGACCTGGGAACGAGCTCGGCCTCCAGCGGGCGGGCGGCCTGGGTCCCCGCAGCCTCCAGGATGCCCGCGGCCGAGGTCTCCCGGCAGGACCTCACGCGATGGAAGAAGAAGAAGCAGCCGGTGCGCCGCACGGTCAGCCAGATCTGCCCGCCCCCGCGGCGGCCGCTGACGGTGGCCGACATCCGCCCGGGCATGGAGAACGAGAGGCTGGGGGTCGTGCGGGACTCCATGTTTCAGAACCCGCTCATCGTCAAGGTGAGCCACCCGGGCGCCCGCCGCCCTTCCGGGCTGGCCCTCTCCTGGGCACCCACGCTGACCAGGGGTTCCATCTGCCTAGCCCTGGCCTCGTGGCCGGGGGGCCGAGAGCAGCGTTGGAAACTCCCACCTTGGTCCAGACAGTCCTCCCCAGGGCGCTCACGAGGAGGACGTGCCGCCTCTCTGAGCCTCAGCACTTTTGTCCTTGAGGGAGGATGACAATGGCATCCATTAATGGGAGCGACTGGGAAGGCTGGGGATGACCTTTGCAGGACCCTGGCCTAGTGCAATGTTGGCTGCCGTGGTCTCCCCAAGAACAGGTCAGTGAACCCATAAGGTGACACACAGGTCACCCGCACCCAGTCTATATCCTTCCCACCTGCCAGCCTCCGCCCCTGGGATACGGCTGTGCAGCAGGTGCTCCGCCTCTCTCCTGGCGACATCACTTCACAAGTTAACTTCCGCCCGGTCTTACTCTTACTTTTCCAAATAACAACCCTGAGAGCTGGGTGCAGAGTGGCGCTCGCCTGTGACCCCAGCGACTTGGGAGGCAGAGGCAGGAGGATCGCGGGTTCGAGGTCAGAGGCAGCCTGCGTAATTTAGCGACATCCTGTCTCAAGATAAAAATATTTAAAAATGGGCTGGGGGTGCAGCCCAGTGGTAGAGCAACTTGCAAAGTATGTGTGAGATCCTGGGTCCAAGCTCAAGTACCGCAAACAGCCCTAAGAGAAAATCAGGCTCTAATCTATGGCCTAGGAGGCCCCTCCGCCACCAGCGAGGCAACTGCGTTTCTAGCTAGATCGCCTGCCCCGCACTTTAGTTTGATTTCCAGTCTGGAAGGAAACCTCCACTCTTTTTCTGGGGCCAAGGGAAAGTCATGTTGAAGTTTGATGGTTGGAGAGCTAGCTATGGAGCACATTTATCTTGCGCCACTGGAGGGCAGTGTGCATTTAAAAATGCGCTCGTTTCCCAAGTGCTGGAGGGAAGGGCACCCATGGAAACCAGGGATTCAGCGATCAAGATTTATATGACTCTGGATGCCGATTACTTTAACTCAGTTGGTAGAGTGCTGCTCTGCTCTCTGTGAGGCCCTGGATTCTATCCCCAGCACCGAAAAAATGGGAGAAGGACCTGACAGCCCACTCCTGAAACAATCCTGAAAAAAAAAATCAGCCACTGAAAACTCTATGGATAATAGAATAGGACTGACACAGTGGTGGACATGGCGTAGTGTCAGGTAACAGCAAGGTGCTGATTACAGCCCAGGGGTTATTTATTTATTTATTTATTTATTTGTTGTAAAGGGAGCCTGGTCTTTCCCGACACCGTGCTAGAATCCGCTAAGTTCATTTGGCTCCTGGGAAAACCTTGACTCTCTCTTGCATTCCCTGAACTATGTTCCTCAGGCAAAGGAGGCTACTGCAGAGGGAGGCTGCCTCAGACTCAGCATGTTTCCGTCTAACATGTGCTTCCAAATTGCAATGAGGTTCTTCACTTTCTTCTAGGTGAGAAGAGCCACTCTCACCGGGCAGAGGCACTGACCGTTGGGGTTCCCCAATCTGGAGTTAGGAGAGAATTAAGTCTACCTCTGCTGAATAGCTAGTCTGATATTGTTAGGTGCAGTCGAGTCAGGTCCTGGCACTATAGCAGTGCTCCTCTGCTCTTCATAGGGTTTTCAATGGCTGATCGTTGCAGTATTGTCTCGGGAGTGGGCTACCAGGGTCCTTCTCCCATTTTGGTGGTGCTGGGGATTGAACCTAGGGCCTCAAAGAGTGCAGAGTGGCACTCTACCAACTGAGCTAAACCCCAGCCCCAGTCTGATGGTAGGCCATTGCTTTTACTCAAGTGTTCCTAGTGGGCAATTCTTTTCTACCTAAATATAAAATTAAGGGATTATGGAATCTCCTCCATAGTGAATTATTGTGTGATGCCCATTCCCAGTGACATATAGTATGTATATATGCATATACACACAAGCACATGTATATGTGTAAGTGTTTACATGTATATATATGTATGTTTAAGTGTATACACCTACACATGAGTTTTACATATATTATACATGATGTGTATATATATATAAAATGTTCATATATGTATACAATGTGTGCATGCTTTAATATATGCACCTATATGTGTAAAATATAAGGTGTATAGGTATATATGCATGCCTCCTCACCCCTGTAATGTGCATTGGTACATATGCACGCCTCCTCGCCTCTATAACGTTCATTGGTATATATACACACCTCCCTGCCCCTATAACGTGCATTGGTATATATGCACACCTCCCTGCCCCTATAATGTGCATTAGTACATATGCATGCCTCCCCGCCTCTATAACGTGCATTGGTACATATGCACGCCTCCCCACCCATCTCACCTCTGCTACATCAAGGGCAGCATTTGGCCTCTGGGTGGCACTAGCTGAACAGCTTCCAGAACAAATTCCATCCCTGACTCCTGAACGGGAGCTTAGATATAGAAAATGTTTAGGTGATGACTGACCCACCAATGGGACTCGGTTGTCAGGGCGTCGCAGTCCCGTGCTGTCCGTCTGTGCCCCGTGTCGTGTCCCTCTCCCGCCCTACCTTCCCTGTGCCGCAGGGTCCTGGTCTCTGTGCTCTCTGATGGTTGAGCCTGGGATTCTCTTCTTCTGCCAGGGGCAGGCAGGGGGCAGCCTTTCTCTCCGACTGTCCTTGGGTGGTGAAGCACCGTAAGGTACTTTCCGCAACAGTCAAGATTCTGTCTAAATTCAATACTTACCACTTCCTATAAGATCTTTGATCGAAACCTGACCTAAATAAAATTTGGCAGAGAGACTGAGTGGGAAAACGAAGCTTGGCTGTTACCTTTTCCAGAACCCCCTTCACAAACAAGTAAACTGAGGCCATCTGTGCTAGGTTTTTGGTTCAAGGTTCTGGCATAGCCTGGGTTAAAAGCTACGTTCACCGGAAATCCCGCCCAGTATTTTTACCAATTCAAATAGGTTCTTATACGTAAAGAAAATTTGAAATATGAAACTTCAGAGGTTTGGGCCTAAAGAAAAGGTAAAAATTGAAAGTAGTTAAGTTCTAGAACCTTAAAGGGTTTTTGTTTGTGTTCTTGTTGTTTTAAATAATGTTACTGGAATTTCTGTTGAGGTTGGCTTGAGGATTCCTTCACTGCGATTTATCAGTCTGTCTCAACTCGCTAGGTCCTGTGCTGCTGGCGCCTCTTCATTGCGTGTGGAAGGGGTCAGGAGTGCCCTCTGTCCTGAGTATCTTCAGGAGGATGATGGGAACTGAAGTATACTTTGGGTTTGTCTGCATCTGAGTCCAAAGGCGTGCGTTCATATTGGAGGAATATTGCACCCTAAAAATAGTCCTTTATTCTGCGGTCGTGAGGGTTTGTTGCTCAGATTTTTCCCCCCCTGTGGATGGGATCAGCCTTTTCTCACTTAAAATGCAGAGACACTGACTGAACAAATCCAACACAGGTATTTCCCACCCACAAAATTTACCAGGATGTATACACATCAGTCATTCAAGAACATGTCAGCAAGATGCCACAGCAACCCGAAGAAAAGTGCAAACCTCAGATTCCCAAGCAGGTATTTTATCTACACATACACAACAACTAGTTGCCTCATTTAAAACCAAGCCAACTGGTGATTTGGTGGGATTTAATTGAATCAAGATGGTGTTTCATGTGGCCACAAAAATGCGTAAATGGCTTTCATTAGAAAGCGCTTCTCCTCTATTGTATAAAGTGATGTGAAGCTAGCCAGTTTTCTTTCCAATGTGACTCTCTGGGAAGAATAAAATTAAATAGAGAAAGAACCAGGCTTCTCCCTGCTTGAGTCTCGTTTCCCCAGAATCCTATGACTCAACATAGACTCACGCAACAATAGCCTTCAAGGCTCCTTCACAAAACCTGTCAGGGGTGCACCCTTCCTGCCATCGGAACTCAGCTGATAGCCTGTCAATACAATTATGGGGAGAGACTGCTTGGTTTGCTCCGATGACAGCCTCAAGTCTTCTGTCGCCCCGGAGAGGCAGGCTACGGAAAGGGGAGGAATTTATTGAATTGAGCACCCTCAGAAAGTGCAAATGATCATGGTAGCGATTTTTTCATAATTTATTACTGACTTTGTTTTTCTGGGGGGGGTTTATGTCACAAATAAGAGGTGCATGCTCTTGTAAAGTAGAGTCATGGAATCTTAGCGTTTGGGGCTAGAAGGAGGCTTACAGCCGTCTAATCGAATTCCTTTTTTGAGGCTATTAGGGCTCAGCCAGGGGAAGAAACTCACCCAACGGGATTCTGCGACCTGATGTCGGAAGTGGGATGAGACTCGTGTCTCCTGACCTATAGCCCTGTGCTCTTCTGGCCACCGGCCATGATTAATTAATTAATGACAACCCAAGCTGGTTACATCCTGTATAACAGACAGTCACAAGATGTCTGCAAATGAATCCGGTTCCAGTATTATTTCACTCAGTGTTCCTTCCAAAATGAGCTCTGCTGACTTCTTGGGGCTTGCTGACAGGCAAGAATACTTCTTATATGTTTGTTAAATGTCGAGCGCCCTCCTGAGCTCTCTTGGGAAGGCAGAAACAAGTTTAGATCTCAGCCCACAAGGATCTAAAACTGTTTGGCTGGGGAGATGGAACACACACACACACACACACACACACCTTAATACACAGCATTGGCCTCAAAAAAGGATCTCGGGAAATGTAAGCTCACTGTCACACACACAAATAACAGGACAGGCACTGTCAAGGGTCACTCACTGCCCTGTGGGTTTTCCAGTGAGCTACACTGACTGCCCAGAAGGGGTCAGATTTGAAGAGAGGGAGCCCAGGCTAGGGCTTGGGAAAATTCATGGAGGAACAGACTGAGGACTGACACTGGAGCTTGGAAAAGCGGGTGAGGAGGCTGGAAAGAACCCGGCCCCCTGGGGCTGGACGTTTCTACCTTTCTTAGGTCCTAAGTGTCAGTAGGTTTTCACCCCAACTCAAGTTCTAGTTCCTGACACTCAGTGCTGCTGCTGGGATCATTCGCATTATCATCATGAGGAAGCCTTTGTTCAGAGTCAGTGTGTTCAAATTAGATGCTCTGCAAAATTAGGCAACCACACCATGCCTGCTAATAGCTTGTTGTTGTTGTTGTTGGGTGCCATCGAGTCATCTCTAATAAATATTGATGCCGGCAAACATGAGCACATAGAGACAAGCCCAAAGAAGGCGGGCTAACAGAAACACAGTTGTGCATCTGTCCCAGCGCAGGTCAGTGTTTATTACACCTGGGCACCATGTGAAAACATTGCCGCCGAGGAGAATATGCCTCTGATTATTCCCATCCCTTTGCATTTCGTTACAACGTAAGGGGAGAAAATAAAATGTTAGAAAGCAGGGAAAAGCGAGCTCTCCATCCTTACTAGTCCAGACCTGGCTGGCCAGAGACGAGGTTTCTTTTTTCTAGGGAATGCTGTGGGTTTCTCTATCCTTGCAACTTTTTTTTCTGGGTCCTTGTTTCTTTTTTCTTTTTTCTTTTTCTTTTTCTTTTTTCTTTTTTTTTTTTTTTGTATTGGAGGTTGAACCCAGGGCCTTGCACCTGCATGTTCTGCAGGTGCTGGACTACTGAGCTGCACCCCCAGCCCTTTTTTTTTTTTTTTTTTTTTTTTTTTTTTTTTTTTTACTTTTTGAGACAGGGTCTTGCTAAATTATGCAGACTGGCTCTGGTCTCGAACCTGTGATTCTCCCGCCTCCACCTCCCAAGCGGCTGGGATTACAGGCGCCCGGCGCCTTGTTTCTTCTTTTTAAAGCAAAGCCTCCCACTCCTGGCGCCTGGCTGAGTTCTTCAGTGAGTGGTGGCCGAAGCAGTGAACTCATCTCCCTGTCCAGGACCAAGGTCCTTCTGGAGAGTGGAGCTGCCCCCTCCGCTGGCTTTTCACTGCGGCTCTAGGGGCAGCTGCTCTGCTCTGTTCTGACCGCATAGACTCCTTCTTTGTCCCCCCTGCAGAGGGGGAGCTTTGGCTCTGAAGCATGACTGAAGATAGGACCTCAGAATCTGGGTTCCTCCCAATGAGCTCAGCCACTCTCTGGTTATGTGGCTCTCAGAACACTGCCATGGTGTGGTAGAAAGGCTGTTCCTTCAGGAGGAGTCTGAGACCCAGGTGGACAAGTCACTTCTAGCACCTTCCAGAACATTCCATGCTCAAGGGTTGTTCACTGTATTAAGTCAAGATGTTTTTGCCTTTTTTTTTTTTCTAGTGCTAGAAATTGAACCCAGGACCATCCACCTGCTAGACAAACACTTTACCACAGAGCTGCACCCCGGCCCTTTCCTTATTTGAAAGACAAAGTTTTCTTGCCTTATCATTGGCCTGCAGATAAAATTTCAAAACTGTCTTTTCTACTGCAGTGCATTGAAGGTCATAAAATGACTGCTGACAAAAATGTTTTTAACAAATGCGTCTTAGAGCAGGGTGCCGTGGTGCACGCCTGTAATCCCAGCGGCTCGGGAGGAGGAGGCAGGAGGATCGCAAGTTCGAGACCAGAGGCAGTCTGTGTAACTTAGCGAGACCCTGTCTCAAAAAGTAAAAAAAATGGGCTGAGGGTACAGCTCAGTGGTCCAGCACTTGCAGAGCATGCAAGCACAAGGCCCTAGGTTCAACCCCCAGTACCACAAAAAAAAAAAGAAAAAGAAAAAAAATGCATCTTAGCTGGGGATGCAGCTCAGTGGTAAAGAGCTTGCCTAGCATGCATGAGGCCCTAGGTTCAATCCCCAGCTCCACAAAGAAAAAGCAAGCAAGAAAGAGGGAAAGAGAGAGGGAGAGGGAGGAAGAAAGGAAGGAAGGAGAGAAGGGAGGAAATGAAAACAAGCCCTGGTTCCTGAGAACTGGCTCTGTGAACCCCGTGAAGGTCCTGCTGGAGTGGCCTCCCTGCCTCAGGACCCTCGCCCTGGCTAGGCAAAAACAAGGCGAGGGGCGCCCTCTTCATAAGCGTGCAGCCTTTGGTTGGTTCTAGCATTGTAATTGTTGACTGCCTCTCATCCAGCTTTTGTATTTGGGGGAAAAGAAGCCAGGCCTTTGTTGGTCACTGGTAACAATTCATGTTAAATGGAATTGTCCCTCGACTCTTTTCATGCTCCTGCCTCAGTGTAGAAGACGACGATGAGAATGATTCCAGGAGGCAGTTATTGTTTTCTGACAACCACAGAAAAAGAGAGAAACTGTTGGTTGGCTGCCCAGGAAGATATAAAAACCACAACTCCCCAGCAGGGAGAAAAGCGTGGAGTGGTTTGACTTTGGGCTTTGGAGGCAGTAGATCCCAGAGTGAATCCTGCCTCAGGCACTTGCTTTCCCACCTGCAAGGTCACCCATCGTCTGAGCCTCAGTTTCCTCACTGTAAGATGAGATGATAATGGTCAGTGCCTGACTTGTACAGATTCCATGACACCATCAGGCAGTGCCTGGCCAGGAGGACAAAAGAAAGCATTTAATGCGTGAGTGTTGGCCAGGCACCATGGCCCACGCCTGCAATCCTAGCAACTTGGGAGGCTGAGGCAAGAGGATCACAAGTTTGAGGGTAGAGACAGTCTGTGCAACTTAGCAAGAGCCTGTCTCAAAATAAAAATAGAAAAAGGTAGCCGGGTGCGGTGGCGCACGCCTGTCATCTCAGTGGCTCAGGAGGCGGAGGCGGGAGGATCGCGAGTTCAAGACCAGAGGCAGTCTGTGTAATTTAGCAAGACCCTGTCTCAAAAAAAGTAAAAACAAACAAACAAACAAAAAAAAAAAAGGGACTGGGGGCACAGCTCAGCGGTCCAGCACTTACAAAGCATGCAGGCTTGAGGCCCTGGGTTCAACCCCCAGTACAGCAAAAAAAAAAAAAAAAAAAGAAAAAAGAAAGAAAGAAAGAAAGGGAAAAGAAAAAGAAAAAGGTGTGGAGTGTAGCTCAGTGACAGACACTTGTCCTGGTTTCAATCCCCAAGAATTGAAAAAAAAAGTAAGCGCTTTTGTTACTTTCCATTATCCTGATTGCAAATATTTACGATCCACAAAGCAACCTTTTTATTCTCAGCCACTGACATTAAGTAAATATTAACAGTCCAAACTTATAAAATACAGTGAATTTGTAACGAGGCAGTTCCGCCTGAGTGCTTGCTTTGTGTTGTCATTGAGAAATATTGTCTCCCATCCTATCTCACACATTCTGTACCCCTGGAACCCCTGGGCGCACCCTGGTTAAGTATGAAAACCATGTGGTGACTAGTGCCGGCAGCTGGGGCAGGTGGCTTCGTTCCTGAGCCTGTGTTTCTCATTTGTAGAGTCTGAGGACTAAGACCGACCTTGCCTGTCTCTTGAGGGTGTGATTATAGCCACTGAAACAAGATGCTCTGTCATGGAAAGTATTAGCACGCTCCGGGATTACACCGGTAGTACTTAATGGTGGGGGGCAATTTTGCCAAACAATGCGTATTTGCGAGCCCAGTGAAGTTCCGGGACGATTTGCTCATGGCTGGGGACATTTGGGGTTAGTGAGCCTGGGGACGGGGAGCTGCTGGCAGCTATAACACAGAGACAGAGGATGCTGCTCGGCATCCCATAATGTACGAAGTGGTGCCTCACACCTGCAACAAGGAATCACCTGGCTCCAGATATCAACGGTACAGAGGCTGAAAAACCCTGGACCTCAAGTCATAGACACGTCAAGGGCTTGTTACCCGTTCACCATGGTCTCTTGAAATCCTGATGCAAAATTGCAGAAATGAAATGGTTTGGTTTGCATTCCTTCTCTGTCCATTATTTGCTTGTCTCTCCTCCTCCTAGACAGTCACCTCTATTTTAAATTCCCCCTTTTTGAATCCATTTTCTTCCACTTAGTTCTACAGCTTACATAAGTTTGCCAGCATTAGTCTGCTGCTTGTCTGTCCCTCGCGTCACCCAGGTTGTGATTTAAAAAAAAAATAAAAAGCATTTCCAGAGACCCTACAGTATGGCTTAAGCATTCATTAGGTAAACTAATAAGCCTAGCAGCTGGTGAGATGAGTACTCGCCGGCCAGTAGACAAGCTTGGTTTCCCTGCCCTACCTACTTCTACAGGTTTTGTTTCCTCCACAAGAACTAATCTAAGATTTAAAACAGAATTGACTTGGTATACCAGAAGTTAAACTCACGGTGGCCCAGAGCCCCATCGCAGAACTTATGCCTTCACTGTGGCACTCAATACCACACTTCAGGGAGGTAAATACACGTGCTGTATAAAGAAAACAGCTGTCATTTTCCACCCATTAATTTAAAGGCACATTGTGGATAGGTCAGGAAACAGACACGGGTCAGTGAGCAGAGGGTCAGCACAATCAACATATAGGAGGGAGAAGGGTCCATCAAAAGGCCTGTAGAAAACACAGGAAGGCCCCAAATCAGGGATTTTTGATCTTTTATATGAACCAAGCAATACATATTTGGGAGACCAATGAACTCAGAAGCGTATAAGAGAAGTTGCTTTGTGCTGACCAAAGTCCTTTGTGATTGGTCCAGAAGAACCAAAGCGAATGTTCAGAAGCTCTTTGGTTTCAAGGTTTGTCCTCAGCCAAAGGCCACGCTGCTGCAGGTGGCTGGCCACTTGGAACCAGTAGCAAAGCATCCACGCTGAGTCACTGCGTCAGAGAAAAAGCCCCAGTTAGCTGAAGCTCAGATGCCCCAGCCTTCCACGAAGACCGTTGTCGTTAGGTGCCATTTAGTCGGGTCCAACTCATAGCAACCCTATGTAAAACAGAACAAAACACTCCCCGACACTGTGCTACACCCGGCACTATGCCAGTGCTTCTCTGCTGTTCATAGGGTTTTCAATGGCTGATTGTTTGGGGATTGTTTCAGGAGTGGGCTGCCAGGTCCTCCTCCCATTTTTGCAGTGTGGTGCTGGGGATCCAACCCAGGGCCTCAGTGCAGAGCAGCACTCTACCAACGGAGCTAAATAGCACCCCAAAAGACATAGACAGGTGATCTCTGGGCCATGCCATTTTTGCCAAGGGAATTAGACAGTTTGCAGTCAGCTTTATTGGTCCACTTTACCGGACAACAGTAATTTTGGCCGTGTCGCTGCATGGAAATGTCAACATGATGTTCCAATTTTGTAGAACTGCGCTCCTATTTTCCCCGTCTTCCTGGAGGTTTTTAAAAGCAGAGAAGTTTCGAGGTACAATGGCACATGCTTGTAAACCCTAGTGACTCAGGAGGCTAAGGCACGTGGATCACAAGTTTGAGGCCAGAGGCAGTCTGTACAATTTAGCGACATCTTGACTCAAATAAAAAATTAAAAAATGGGCTGGGGGTGCCGCTCAGTGGTAGAGCAATGCAAAGTATGTGAGAGGCTTGGGGTTCAGCCTCCCAGTACTGAGAAAAAAAAATACTAGATAAGTTGGTCCTTTTTTGGTAGGCATTTGAGACGGTAATGACCCCATCAGCTGATGAGCAAATATTTATTGAACACCTACTATGTGCAAGGTATGAGTGGAAACACAAGAGGTTTTCAAGTTAAGAATTAATTTCCAAAGATTTGATGGTTTGGCCAGATAACCAGACTTTGCAGGCTAAAACCAATAACACAAGTTAGCAAGGGTGGAAAGAGAGGAGATGGGAGGCTAGAGTACCGTATTTAGAAGTTGAGGCAGGAGTGTTGGGTACCTTAGAGAGCTTGTGCAGCTGGGCTGGGGCTGTCAAGGGAGTTGGACTCCAGAAGGTGGATGAGAGAGGAAGGAGCGGCTGGCAAGGGGCTGGCTCGGGCAAGGCTGATCTGAGCTGTGCGAGTGTTTTCAGCGAGACTGGGCAGAACCTCCACTGGAGGATTCCGTGAGCACTGGGAAGAAAGTGGTTGGCAATGCATTTGCTCACCCATTGCTTTCATTACAAACATTTTCTGAGCATGCCCCCTGCACTGGGCACGGGAGCTGAGCACCAAGAAGCCGGGGTCAACCAACCTGCACTTAGGCATTGCCCTCACAGGGTTTATAATCAAGCAGGCAGAAGCAGACACAGATAAAAATCAACAGCGAAGTGATAGCGGTGTCGTGACAGCCGTTGAGTTGAGACTCCTGCGTGGGGCTGAGCGTAGTACCACCCAGAGATAGGAGGCAAGGGAGGTTCTCATGGGCCGCATGGATACTGCTGAATCTTCTTCTTTTTTTTTTTTTTTTTTTTTTTTTTGCGGTACTGGGGGTTGAACCCAGGGCCTCACACATGCATGCCTTGCAAGTGCTGGACCACTGAGGTGCACCTCCTGCCCATTTTTTTACTTTTTGAGACAGGGTCTCGCTAAATTGTACAGACTGCCTCTGGTCTCAAACTTGCGATCCTCCTGCCTCCGCCTTCCAAGCAGCTAGGATTACAGGCGTGCACCTCTGTACCTGGCTCCTGAATCTTTTTTTTTTTCTTCTTCTTCTTTGCAATACCAGGGATTGAACCCAGGGCCACACTTAAGCCTGGCAAGTGCTCTGCTACTGAGCCACACCCCAGCCCCCTTTTTTATTTTGAGGCAGGATGTCACTAAGTTGCACCGCTTGCCTTGAACCTGTGATCTTCCTGCCTCAGTCTCTCCAGTTGCTGGGATTACAGGAGTGTGCCATGGCGCTTGGCCTCCCACTGAATCTTGACGTGAAAATTAGTGGATGTGTGCAGAGGCAGCCTGTGAAACTTAGGGAGACCCCGTCTCAAAATGAAAAGTAAAAAAGGGGCTGGGAGTGTGGGTCAGTTGGGAGAGTGCTTGCCTAGCATGGGCGAGGCCCCAGGTTCAGGCCCCAGTACTACAAAAACCTGGAATGTAAAACGAAAAATAATTTTGGAAATTATGCCTGAGGCCTTTGGCAGGGGTCCTGTGCTAATGAATGATCCTGCAGCTAAAGCTTCACTAGTTTCAGTGTAAATCAACTTTCAAGTGGGAAAGAAAATGTTTTCTAGAAGGAAGAGTGTGTGGAGTGGGGTGAGGCGCTGCCCTGGATTGCTAGACCTTAGAGTGCTCAGTCCTTCTCCAGACTAGTGTCTGTCATTCATTCCTTCCTCCCTTTACGAGATGTTGCCCACTTCCCGGGGACCAGATGATCTAGACTGTGGGGTGACAAGCTCCGAGTCTGTAGCCCGTCTTCCTTGGCTCTGACTCCTGGGTCAGTCCCTGGCTGCCCTGCAGCCTTGCTTCCTGCATCCCCAATGGCTCCTCCACCCAGAACCGGGCGGAACCCATCCTCGCCTTGCACATTGGACCATTTGCAAAAGTGTTTATGGAGGGCTGCTCCATGCTCAGCTGTGTGCTGGGCCTCGGGGGACAAGACATCCTTCTTCCCTACAGCAGGTAGCCCACAGGCCTTGGAGAACAGACCGGAAGACCGAGGCTCCTTGCTGAGGGATGGGGGCTGCGGAGCTTAGGCTGCTGAGACAGCCACCACCCAGGGCTGGACAGCCCCAGCTGGAAGATGTGACCCTTTGCCGGGCGCGGTGGCACACACCTGTAATCCCAGCAGCATGGGAGTCAGAGGCAGGAGGATTGCAAGTTCAAGACCAGAGGCAGTCTGCGTGACTTAGCGAGACCCTGTCTTAAAAAGTAAGAAAATGGGCTGGGGGTGCAGCTCAGTGGTCCAGCATTTGCAGAGCATGCAAGCGCGAGGCCCTGGGTCCAACCCCCAGTACCACACACACACAAAAAAGATGTGACCTTTAGTCTGCCTTTCTGAGCTGAGCAGAGCTGGTCACATAGGAGGAGCTAGAGACAAATGCATATGTCCATGTTTGGGCAGTTGGTGGGAGAGGACCGTTTAAGGCAAAATAAGAGGTTTTGGGAGCAGACCCAAGGCCAGGAGGAGCCTGGAGCATTGGTGGGCAAGGGCAGGGACGCTGCAGTGAAGCACTGGGGAAGGAAACTGGGAGATGAGTCTGTGCAGGAAGTCCAAGGCCAGAGAGACCTGGGGGAGCCAAGCCAGGGGGATAAAGGAGACGGAGTCCAAAGGCCTGAGAGGCAGGTCCAGAAATCAACCAGGTTCCGCAGCAGACAGGGCTCTCTCCATGCGTGGAAGACGATGCGCCAATGCATGGCCAGATGTGCACTGGGGGACAGCTCAGGGTTAGCATCACGATTTGCTTACTTTTTGCAAGTTAAACAAGCCCGATTCTCACGTTTGAGGGAACCTGCAGGAGCGGTTTGGAGGGGGTCCCTTTGGGCTGAGTGCTGGGCTTCGTGGCTGCTTCCAAAACCCTTTTAAACTGCCGCCAAAGATTCCGCTCTCTCTGTAGGCACCCAGTGGGCATAAATTGGAAGGTTTAAGCAAGTCTTCTAAAAGCCCCCCTTCCGAAAGCAAAGCGCCTGCCTGGGGTTTCTGAGAGCAGCCCTCGCAGCAGGACGCTGGACGGGGAGGCTGAGCCCAGAATCCTGATGTCCGGGGAGCTGCGGGCTGCAGCTGCCTGCCGTGGAATGTGGTGCCCTGGGTGAGGCGTTGTGCGGGCCCTTCTGACAGCCTGTCCCGGAAACCTTTGCAGTAATCCTAAGAGATGGGTTTACCATCATTCCCCTTTTATAGACAGGAAGCTGAGGTGTAGAGAAGTTCTGCAAGTAGCCTAGAGTCATCCAGCTCAGGGACAGAGGGGCCAGGCTTCAAGACGGAGCTGCAGCTCCAAAGCACAGGGCCATAACCACGTGTCAATCACAAGGACTTAGCCACGGCAATGGCTAACATTTGTTGGATGCGTCCCATATGCCGAATCTCTTTCTCTCTGTCTCTCTCTCTCTGCTCCTTCCTTCCTTCCCTCTTCTCTTTTCTTTCTTTCCGCCTTCCTTCCTTTCTTTTTTCCTTCCTTCCTTCTCTTTCCTTCCTTCCCTCCTTTTTTTCTTTCTTTCCTCCTCCCTTCCTTCCTTCCTCTCTTTTTCTTTCTTTCTTTCTTTTTTCTTTCTTTCTGTTTTCCTTCCTTTCTTTTTCTTTTTTCCTTCCTTCCTTCTCTCTCCTTCCTTCCCTCCTTTTTTCTTTCTTTCTTTCCTCCTTTCTTTCTTTTTCTTTTCTTTCTCTCCTTCCTTCCTTCCTTTTTCTCCCTTCCTCTCTCTCCTTTCCTTCCTTCCTTCTTTTCTTTCTTTCTTTCTTTCTTTCTTTCTTTTTTTTGCAGTATTGGGGGTTGAACCCAGGGCCTCGCACCTGCATGCTCTGCAAGTGCTGGACCACTGAGCTGCACCCCCAGCCCACTTTTTTGCTTTTTGAGACAGGGTCTCTCTAAGTTATGCAGACTGGCCCTGGTCTCGAACTTGCGATCCTCCTGCCTCTGCCTCCCGAGCCGCTGGGATTACAGGCATGCGCCACCACACCTGGCTCTTTCCTTTCTCTCTTTCTCTCTCTCTCTCTCTCTCTCTCTCTCTCTCTCTCTCTCTCTTCTCTCTCTCTCTCTCTCTCTCTCTCCTTCCTTCCTTCCTTCCTTCCTTCCTTCCCTTCCTACAGTGCTGGAGCTGGAACCCAGGGCCCCACCCATGCTGGGCAAGCGCTGCACCGCTCAGCTGCTCCCCCAGGCTCTGTGCCAGTCTTTCACATACGTTAGCGCAACTCTCTGAGCTCAGAAAGACTCAGCAACATTCCCAAAGGCCCACAGAGGGCAAACGAAGAGGGTCGCGGCTTGCACTGTGGCCTGAGTGAGTCCCCAGCTTGTCAGCCTCCCTATCCCTGTGCCACACTGCCTGTTACCCCGGGATACTCCTTTGTCCTGATGGGAGAGAGGAATCCAGGTCATGTCCGTTTACCTCATTTACATGGGCATCTGTCTAAAGGGTCAGCCTCATCCTGGGAGGTACCTTCTGCTCTCAAAGAAGCTAACGGTCTGGTTGGACAGATGAGCCGTACAGACACATGTGCGCATACCCAGGAGGTGACTGCACAAGGGTGACCTGTCGGGCCAAAGGTGTGGCCTGGCAGCACTTGATTGTTGAAAGAGTTAGGAGGAGGGAGAGGGCTCGTCCCTCTGGTGGTCTGGAAAAGCCCAGTTGGGTGGCTGGGAGGAGCAGGAAGGTCATTTTAGATGTGCAACGTGGCCAGACATGGTGAGCAATTGGACGCTAGGAACTAGGGTGTCTTTCGAGGGGAGGCGTGTTACAAAGGAGACCACAGGGGGCAGTTGCCTGGGAGAGATGCACTGGGAGTCTGCGCTTGTGGTGACCCCACTTAAAGTTTTAAGAAGACATGGCGCTGTGCACGGAAGCTCACTCCTGTAATCCCAGTGACTTGGCAGGATGGGGCAGGAGGATCGCAAGTTCGGGGCCAGAGGCAGCCTGTGTAATTTACCGGCACCCCGTCTCAAAGAAATAAACATTAAAGAGGGCACGAGGGTACAGCTCAGTGGCAGAGTACTCGCAAAGTACGTGCAAGGCCCTGGGCTCAACCCCCCTGGTACCACAGGGGGAGAAAAGGTTTTAAGGAGAAACAAGACATAAAGAAGAAAGGCGCATAGATACATGGTTCCCACGGAAGCCTGGATCGGGGTTATTTGAAACATGTGCATCTGCTGGCCTGGGAGCCAAGAGTGTTAGGGCAACACTGTCATCCAGGCCGACTAGAATGACCTCACCCTTTCAAAGAGAAGGTGCCCCCCTTCGCCCACGCAGGATCCCTTCTTCTCCCCACCTCCCAAATCAGAAAGAGCAAATTGTCACCAGATTAGCGCCAGCGATGAAAAGCACAGTCACCCACCCTGGCAGTTAGTTAGCATTTAGATAGACTGGGCCGGGGCCACACAATAGGCATCAAAGCCTGGCTCAGGCTGCGGGAGGGATTAATTTCTTTAACCAACAGGCCTGATCTGGCCTAACTCATTACCCTGCCTTGTCAGTGTGGATGTTCGCGGCGATTGAAGATTATACCATTTAGGCTTCTCCCTTGTTTTCAGCCCAAACCCAGCCTATTGAATCGCGCATTCTTATGTAGCCCCGTCAATACTCAGCGGCCTGAGGTTCTAATTCTGCTTCATTTAAACTTCATCAACTCTTCCAATCAAGTGGAAGGATCCGAAATAGGCTCTGTGAGCAGAGAGGCCCGGTTCCCTTTGTCAGATAATTTATTCTGTTTCCTCCCCCCTTCCTTGCTCCCTTTCTCTTCCCAGTCTCGCTCCCCAATCCCCTCTCAGTGTCCCCCCCACCTTATCCAATGCTGAAAATGAGATTACAGTATTTAAATGACTATGGTAATCAATCTAGGGACCCTGAGCTGAGATTGAGGTTAATTTTTCTTAGCAGAACAAAGAAGCGTGATGCCTTTGGGGACGGGGAGGTGCAATCTGGGGTTCTTGCGTGTGTGGGGTTTTTTTTCCCCCTCTGAAATTGCAGTTTTAGGAGTCTTTTCTTGTTACTAACTAGGCGCCGAGTGCGATTTTTAAAGGCTGCAGCCCCTAAGAGAGTAGAAATGTAATTTTGAGCTGATAAACAGCTAACGGGCTTCAATCAACAATTTTAATAGGAAAAAGAAGAAGTCGCATGATGTGAGCACAGATCTAATGAAAGGCTGATCATTTACCTTATTTATTTTTAAACACACGTGGAATAATTTCCTGCTGTGTTAGAACTCATAATTACAGCCCCGCGGTGCACCTTTAAACTTTTCAGTGAAGAGACTTGTCACTCTGTCCGTCTTTTCCCTGGCAACTTGTGCTGCTGTGAAAGTTGAGATTTTTGTCATGTTTTGGCTAATTGGAAATGGGGTCATTATACCCTTGAAAATCTACCTGAAAGTGACTTGTTCGATTGTTACCTGAAGCGTGCGCAAGCTGCCCAGTCATTCTGCTGGGCCCCCCCCCCCCCCCCCAGCTTCTAAAACAGAGAATCAAAATACGTCTATTTCTTTGTCTTCCTTTGCTCTCTCGTCACAGCTGTTTTACATGCTGCCACCCAATGTTATCTTTTATTTGTGTCAGGAGGAAGGAGTTGACAAGTTCAGTATACAACGTTCATTTGGCAAGGCAAATTTTTCATACCGATTTTGAGTTAGGAAATGAAAACTATCTTTCAACAGAATGAGCCACATCAAGTTTGGACAGACTTATGATGAGAGAGAGGATGGCGGAACTTTATTTCCTCGCAGGATCCCGAACAGTATCTGATATGTTTTGTAAAAAGTAGGATTCGGTTTTCGCAGGCAAACCCAGTTGTGGGGAAATGAGAAACGACCATCATGTCTTCAAACAGGGATGCCTGGAATTAGACTCCCCTGCCTGGATCCCCACAAGTTATTAAAAGGCTAGAATAAATTGTTGCTCTTCTGTATTATAATGGCACTGTTTCAGACCCTTTTAAATTGTGGGTGAGTTTCTGACAGTCATCTGCATTTGCAAAGCAAAATATTTAATAACCATCATCGGCTGAAGCGGCAGCAAAGCTTTCGGAAACCCTGTTTGCTACGAGTGAAGTCCGCCCCCACCCTTAGATCCGCTCTCCATGACTGTTTGCGGAGAAAGGAAAACCTCCTCACCCTTTGTGCTACCAAATTCATTTGGGGCAGTGGTTTATGGTGACATTTTTCTTTCTTAAAGCAAATATTGACTCACCATGGGGAAATTAAAACTCCATTAGGCATTGCTACATTGTACAGAAGCCTGCATTACAGCAGTCAAGCTACTATTAATTGGTTTCTTCCTCAGGAATAATTCAGGGAGGGCAGAGGGAAAGGGGAAGAGAAGATGGATGGAACCTATAATTTCTTAAAATGACACCGCCTAAATCAGCAAAGGTGATCATTGGGTGGTTATTAATCTAAATATAAAGAAGTCGCTGCCTAATAAATAGCACGAACTTATCAATATAAAAGCCTGCCATTGAGTTATTTCCAGGCTGTGGAGAGAACATTTTAGAACACGGGTGGGCCAGCCTTGCCCCAGGTTTGGGCAGCTCAGGACTGGCCTCCCCAGAGCGTGAGAGGCCCCGGATCTTTCTGGTGCAAGAAGTTTTTCTTTCCTGTGATGACGTGGTAAGGCTCCTTCGAGCCTGTGCGTTGCTCCCTTGGCATTGCGATCTCTCTGCTTTTCTGCCGCTGCCCACGGTCTCTCGGCCCCATCCACTTCTGCCTCCTGTGCCAGCCCAGCCTGAATCCCACCAGCTCCCCCAAGACTTCTCCCATCATTCTTGGCTATCATCAAGAAAACAAATAATGCCAGGCATGGTGGCGCACATCTATAATCCCAGTGGCTTGGGAGGCGGAGGCGGGAGGATTGCAAGTTCGAGACCAGAGGCAGTCTGAGTAATTTAGCAAGACCCTGTCTCAAAAAGTAACAAAATGGGCTGAGGGTGCAGCTCAGTGGTCCAGCACTTGCAGAGCATGCGAGTGCGAGGTCCTGGGTTCAATCCTAGTACTGGAAAAAGAAGAAGAAGAAGAAGTAGGAGAAGGAGAAGGAGAAGGAGAAGGAGAAGAAGGAGAAGAAGGAGAAAAGAAAACAAATAACAGCAAATGCTGGTGAGGATGTGGGGAAAAGGAACCCTTTTATGCCGCTGGTCAGGATATAGATTTGCCCAGCCACTATGGGAAATCAGTGTGGAGCTTCCTCAAATAACTAAAAATAGAACTACCATACGATCTACCAGTCTGGGGGTCTACCTGAAAGAATCAAGTCAGCCCTCAATCAGGAGGACTGCACATCTACCTTTATTGCAGCACTGTGCACCATAGCCCCACTAGGGAATCAGTCTAGGGGCCTGTCAACGGATGGATGGATAAAGAAAATGTGGCACATACACACAATGGAGCATTATTCAGCCATAAAGCAGAACAGAATTATGTCACTTGCCAGAAAAATGAATGGAACTGTTAAGCGAAATAAGCCAGACTCAGGAAGACAAACATCATGTTTTCTGTCATACATGGAATCTAGATAAAACACAAACAAAAAAGACATGAAAATACTCGGAGGACTATTCTGGAAAAGGAAGGGGACCAGTAGGGTGGGACAAGAGCAGGTATTGGGAGGTGTAAATGGCCAAAGTGCATCATATACATGTATAAAAATGTCATAATAAAACCCGTTCTTCTGTATAATTAATATATGCTACTAAAAGATTCACCTGCAGCTATAGCTCTGTGGCATCTGATCCCATCAGATCTCTAAAGCTAAGCAGGGTCTGGCCTGGTTAGTACTTGGATGGGAGACCGCCTGGGAACACCAGGTGCTGTAGGCTTGGGAGACGGACCCGGCAACCCACTCCCAAAAATCAGTCCGCCACTGAAAACCCTATGAACAGCAGAGAAGCACTGACAATAGAGTTTCCTCTGTCATATGTAGGGTGCAGGGTCGCTATGAGTCGGATACCCACTTGACGGTACCTAACCACAACGAAAACAACTAAAAGATTAAAAAATAAAAAGAGTTCTCCTGTCATTATGGCATTGAGTGATTTTGTCCTCTGTGTCTGTTTTCTTTGTGTGTGTGTGTGTGTGTGTGTGTGTGTGTGTGTGTGTGTGTGTGTGGTACTGGGGGTTGATCCCGGGGCCTCATCACTGAGCTGCACCCCCAGCCCTTTTATTTTTTTCTCTACTTTCTGAGACAGGGTCTCGCTAAGTTACATAGACTTCCTCTGATCTCGAACTTGCGATCCTCCTGTCTCCGCCTCCCAAGCTGCTGGGATTACAGGCGTGTGGCACCACACCCAGCTTCTGTGTCTGTTTTCTAGGCTGCCATAGCACGCTGCCGCAAACCAACAGATATTTACTGTATCCCAGTCCTGGAGGCCGGAGATCGGGAGCTGAGGTGTCAGCAGGGCAGGGTCCTCCTGAGGGCTGAGGAAGCCCCTCTCCTTGGCTTGTGGGTGCCATCTTTACATTTCCGCAATGTTCTGTTCATTTATGTCTCCACCCAGATCCCCTTTTTGTAAGGACACCGGTCACATTGGGCTAGGACCCCCTAACCCTCATTGACTAATTACCTTGGCAGTAGCCTTATTCCAAATGAGGTCACGTGCTGGGGCAGTGAGAGTTAGGACTTAGACATACAAATCTGGGGAACACAGGTTAACCCCTAACACTCTCCACAACCCTCTGACCCAACAGTTGCTCAGCACCAGACCCTGTAACGGCAAGGAAGAGACACAGCAGCGCCCCCTGGCAGTGTGGCTCTTTCCAAACAGGGCTGGGCAGGTGCAGACGCACTGGTCGGTCTCTGGGTACGGAGGTGGGGGCACACTCAGTCCTGAGGCTTTGGGGCACAGTCAGGCCTCCAAGTCCCCGCCTCCTCAGGGAGCATTTGCATCTCTTGCCGAAGAGGCTGAGGTGGCATCTCTATGTGTCCCTGGCTAATAAGGAAACCCATCCACACACACGCAAATCAGTCAGGGACACATCCAGCCACTGGCTTCCTTCACGTCCCATTTCCTTGTGACTGCTTTGCACTTGGGTCCTGGTCCTGATCCATGAGTTGTGTGGGGCAGTCACTTGAGTGGGCTGTGGACTCGGGGAGCATTTGAAACTCAGTGGTCTCCTCTCCAGTGGGGTGAGAAGTGTGATCTTCACAGGGCAGTCAGTTGTATCCAGTCTCAAGCCATCTATGGCACCTTTGCCTTGCTCTTGTTTTTTAACCCTTAAGTAGAACTAACTTGGGTCACTAACCATCCGTAAGATACTCCTTTAAGGCAAAGTCTGCAACATAATCCTTTTTCTTCCCCCAGAGCTATCCATTATCCATCCATCCACTCATCCATCCATTGTTTTAGCCAACAAATACTGAACAGAACATTCATTGTGTAAGGCAGGCACTGGATTAGGCATTAAGAAGACATTGGTGAGGTCTGGTGTGGTGGCACAAACCTGTAATCCCAGTGGCTCGGGAGGCAGAGGCAGGAGGATCGCAAGTTCGAGACCAGAGGCAGTCTGCGTAATTTAGCGAGACCCTGTCTCAGAAAAGCAAAAGAAAAATGGGCTGGGGGTGCAGCTCAGTGGTCCAGCACTTGCAAAGCATGCAAGCTCAAGGCCCTGGGTTCAACCCCCAGTACCATAAAAAAAAAAAAAAGAAAAAAAAAAGAAGAAGAAGACATGGGTAAGCAGAAATTGATATGATCATTGCCTTTGTGAAGCTCTACTACTTAGTTGGCAGATGCACACTGATCAAAGAATCACAAATAAATGAAAGATTATAACTGTGGTAAGAGCAGAAAAGGAGCTGAGAGTCATGGTGCACATTATAATCCCAGCTATTCAGGAAATAGAAGCAGGAGGATCACAAGTTCAAGGCCAAAGGCAGCCTGTAGTACTTAGCAAGACTTTGCCTCAAAGTAAAAGCTAAATAAGGAGCTGGGGATGCAGCTCAGTGGTCAAACACTTGCCTAGGAAGCAAAGGCCCTGGGTTGTTCAACTCCTGCGTACTGGGGAAACAGAAAGTGAAGAAAGAGAAGTGTATGTTCATCTAATTGGGTTGGGGCTAGGGTTTAGCTCAGTTGGTAGGGTGTGCTCTGCACTCTCTGAGACCCCAAGTTCAATCCCCAGCACCACAAAAATGAGAGTAGGACCTGGCAGCCCACTCCTGAAACAATCAGCCATTGAAAACCTTATGACTAGCAGAGAGGCACTGACAAAGTGCTGGACATGGCACAGTGTTGGGGAGTGTTTTGTTCTGCTGTACATAGGGTCCCTGTGAGTCTGACTGGACAGAACTTAACAACAACGACAATTGGGCTGGGAGGTCCCAGAAGACTTCCTAAGCTAAGGTTTGAATAACCAGGAGCAAGGGTAGGTAGAGATGGCGGGGAAAGAGAAGGGCATTGAGGCCCTGGGAAGAGCATGTGCAAAGAGCTCTGGGAGGGACAGAGTGAGAATCTGAGGATTCTCTGTTCTGGAAGCCGGCTGGAGCAGCTCAAGCAGGGATGGGTGAGTGGGGAGAGGCAGAGATCTGGGTCTCCTGGGGACTGGACCAGGCAGTGCCTTTGGAGGCAGGTTGGAGTCTGACCTGTAGCCCCAGAGCCAAAGGCAGCCAGTGAAGGTCTTTAAGTAGGGGTGGGACCTAGAGGTAGATATCAGATTAGCATTGCAAAGGCCCCGCTGGCCACAAGGTGGAGACTGGATCGGGTCCAGCATGGTCCCAGGGAGATTTGTTTGGGGGCTTATAAAGTTAGGCCAAGTGAGACCCAGCCCTTCAAGGAGGATGGGTGGGGTGGGGAGGCGGGGAGTGGAGACAAATGGACAACATGGAAGGAGACCTAGGGGGCAGATCTGGCACAGGTGGGGATAGGGAAAGGAGGTGTGGGAGGTGTGAAGGGTTGGTGAGGGCGTTAGGGTTTGCTCTGGGCTAGCATTTGAAGACTCTGTGGTTTCTGCATTCCTACCCGGGCGTCTCTTTCACCTTGTCCCTTCCTGCTGTGCCCACTTGCCCCACCCAGCAGCTTCCTACACACTTTTTAAACCTTGGTTCAAGAAGCTTTTCCACCAGGGCCGGGCGCGGTGGCGCACGCCTGTAATCCCAGCGGCTCAGGAGGCGGAGGTGGGAGGATCGCAAGTTCAAGACCAGAGGCAGTCTGCGTAATTTAGCGAGACCCTCTCTCAAAAAGTAAAAAAAGGTTGAGGTGCAGCTCAGTGGTCCAGCACTTGCAGAGCATGCAGGCGCGAGGCCCTGGGTTCAACCCCCAGTACCGCAAAAAAAAAAAAGAAAGAAAGAAAGAAAGCAGCTTTTCCACCTGAAGATGCTTCTTCACTCCCCAGCGCTTTGTGGGCACCGCTGTCACTGTTTGTGCTGCTGAAATTGTCCCTCTCTGTGTCTCATGACCTGCAGTGAGCATTGAGTGTCGGAGAGCAAAGACTGAATCGTTTTCACTGTCTCATAAATTCTGGCCTGCAGTCGTAGCCCTGTGGCATCCAATCCCATCAGATCTTGGAAGCTAAGCAGGGTCGGGCCTGGTTAGTCCTTGGATGGGAGACCTCCTGGGAACACCAGGTGCTGTAGGCTTGGGAGAAGGTCCTGGCAACCCCCTCCCAAAAATCAATCTGCCATTGAAAACCCTATGCACAGCTGAGAAGCACTGATAATAGTGTTTCCCCTGTTGTACAGAGGGTCACTATGAGTCAGATACCGACTCGATGGCACCTAACAACAACAACAACAACAACAACATAAGTTCTGGGCCCATGTTGGACACATAGTCAGGGATCTTCAATGTTTCTTGAGTTTAAGAATGAGCAGAGGGAGACAAGGAGGGACCTAGCACCGTGGGGGGTTACAGGTCTCCTCAGTGATAGGCTGTGGGAGGTGCTATGGTAACAGGAGGTACCCACAAGGGTTACAGCACTAGCTGGCCATCTTCAGTGACCTCCCCGCTTTCTTACAGGATAGAATCTAGACTCTTTTAAAATCTGGCAAAAAATGTTCACATGGTGATCCTTGCCTGACTCATGAATTATTCTCCACCTTTAAAATGCTCCAATAATACTGAATTACATATGTGCTCTTTCCTCCCTATACCGTATCTTCCTAGGCCTCCAAGCCACTCAAGCTTTCTACCCTCTGCTTAGAACACCTTTCTCTCTCCTTTCTTGGGCTAAGAAATGCATTCTCAGCCTCTGAGTGCCAGTTCAAATACCACCTCTTCTGGCCCACTGGCCCTGACTCCCTTTACCAGTTGTGGTATATACCCTGTGGTGTTTGTATATAATCCCCCACCAACAATCACCTTAACCCATTATGACCATTTTTTGTTTGTCTGTTTCCATGTTCTTGGACAAGGAGTATTTCTTTTTATACTTGAAGAATCTTGTGTAGTGCCTGGCATACAATGTTGTTGTTGTTAGGTGCCGTCGAGTCGGTATCCAACTCATAGCGACCCTCATAGGATTTTCAATGGCTGACTATTTCAGGATTGCCTTGGGAGTGGATTGCTAGGCCCTTCTCCTATTTTTGCGGTGCTGGGAATTGAACTCGGGATGTCAGAGACTGCAGCGCAGCCCTCTACCAACTGAGCTAAATCCCAGTCTCTGGTGTACAATAGGTGCTGAGAAAATGGCTGTTAGTTGAATAATTGAATGACTTGTTGTATGAGTTTGTGGGTATTATTTCTCTCCTCTTGTTTCCAAGACTTCAGATTGGTTCTTTGGCCATAATGGTGTATTTTTAAAAGTAATGCACTTTCCTTTGATACCTCTTATAGAATGAATTGTTTTGAAGAAGTCTTCTTTTGTTTGCCTTATTAACTCTGCTTCCTCAGGTATGAGTTTTTCTCAGTTTTCTTTCTCATGATAATGTTTTTTTTCTCAAATGTTTGGCTATTCTTGGTAGTGCATTACATTTATAATCATCATTCTCTAAATATTTGTCAATAGATGTTTTTTCTCTTTACTGTGCTCCACTGCTGGTGGTTGTGTGCAAGAAGTGGGACAGATTGGAAAGTAGAAAGAATTAGTAGTTTTTCTTTTGGGCGAGGACATCCTTTGGGGAGAAATAGCTACCCAAAGGGGCTTTCTGTCTCTTCTTCCCATGCTCAATACTTTTGTCTGGATGCAAATGCCGCAGCCATTCTCTGCTTAATGAAACCTTTGGAGAAGAGAGGTTCAGTCAACTGGATTGCTCCAGGACCAGCTCCCTGGACAATCCATGGCCATTGCGCAGAGCTCCTCCCTTCTACTGAATGCATTGAGCTGGATCTGGCATTCCCCTGAGCTCCCTGGCTGTACAACACTCATCTCCTACACTGGTTTCTCCTGGGTTTGCCTCTCTGTGTGTTGGATTTTGTTTGATTTCTGTTATTCAAAAATTTCTCAAAACTTCTGGCTCAGTGATGGAGCTCTTTCTTGTTTTCCAACACTACTTTGGATTTCCTCCTTTTCTCTGTCCTTTCACGGCATTTTACGAAGCCAAGAAGTAGCCATATGTGCTCAATTCTCCACGTTAATCCAGTCTCCTTCCTAAGATACTGCAAGCGTGACATCCCCTGATAAACAAAGAAAAGATACTCTACATCATAGCCTAAATAATGTTGTTTATCTTTTGAAAAGAGTTGCAGAAAATACTTTAGTATCAACTCATGAATTAAATGTAGCAAAGAATGTTTCCAAGAGCTGTCTGCCTGTAATCCCAGCAATCTGGAGGCTGAGGCAGGAGGATCGAGAGTTGGAGGCCAGCCTGGGCTGTATCATGAGAGGTGTCAGGAAAAAGAAGTTTCCATTTTTCCTAATGACTAGACCTACCATATGAACTAGAAAACCACTGCTTATTGTGAACTGAAGAAAAGCCCCTTTGTTCCAATCCTTCCTACCAAACTGCCAAGGTGCTAGGAAATCTGCAGAAACCCCTTCCCTAGACACATCTGGGGTCTCAGTCAATATTGCAAAAAGGACAGGCACTACAGCCTTTTTAATGCAGTAACAGAAATCTTTTTCCTCTTTTGGTCATGGCTTTGCAAGCCTCTATCAGACCAACCCTCCCAGAGATAACAGTCACAAACTCTAGATTATATGTATGTGTGTATATACATATACACAAATGGGCATGTATATACACACATGTTTATATGTGTGCAAACACACATATGGTTCCATACACATACATATATTTACATATATGTATACATGTTCATATATGCATATATATGTATGTGTGTATATTCACGCACACACACACATTACACTGGACAGTGGACAAATGCAGACAGACATAGCAGGCACATGATATTTTGAACTCATGAAAGAAAGCCAGAGTGTAGTCAGTGCTGCATGAAGTGTCTAGAATTCAGATAGAAACCTGTGATTCTATCAGAACTGAGGTTGCAGAATCAGAAGACAGAGTTTGGGGAAACTGCACACTAGAAGGGAGGGAAGAACCTAGACAGGAAGAGAGCAGAAGGTAAGAACAGACTGCTTAAGTCACTGGCCCAATGCCACATCCCGGGAAAGTGGGGCAGACTCTCAGATGCAAAATAAGATGACTGAACTTCGATTTGAGCTGCTGTTCACTGCAAAAGAGACAAAGTTTGCACTTTGAGTTCAACTGAGTCAAAATTCTTACAAACAAAATAAAACAAAATAACCTCTAGGAGGAATATAATGGAATCCAAAGTACATATCAGCCATATGTTGAAGATGCCTGCAGCGGTAGTCCTGTGGTATCTGATCCCGTCAGATCTCGGAAGCTAAGCAGGGTCAGGCCTGGTTAGTACCTGGATGGGAGACCGCCTGGGAACACCAGATGCTGTAGGCTTGGGAGAAGGACCTGGCAACCCCCTCCCAAAAATCAATCTGCCATTGAAAACCCTATGAACAGCAGAGAAGCACTGACAATAGTTTTTCCCCTGTGGTACAGAGGGTCGCTCTGAGTCGGATACCGACTCGACGGCACCTAACAACAACAACAACAACAACAATGTTGAAGATACACATAAAGAAAGAGGAAAACATGACTTACTCGCAAGTGCAAAGATATGCAATTGGGGAAAACCTCATAGATCACTCAGATTTGGCATTAGCAATCAAGAATTTATTTATTTAGTTAGTTAGTTAGTTAGTTCTGCAGGGGATCAAACCAAAGGCGTCATGCATTCTAGGCAAGTACTCTAGCACTGAGCTACACCCCCAGCCCAGAAATCAAGAATTTTTTTGAAGTGCTTGGGATGGAATTCCGGGCCTTGTCTATATTGGGCAAGCACTCTTCCCCTGAACTACACCCCCAATCACCCAGCAGTCAAGAATTTTGAGTGGCTTTTATAACTATGCTCAAGAAATAAATGACAATATGTTCATAATGAATTAAAAGGTAGGGAAAAGAATCAATGACAACCAAATAAAAATTCTAGATGTGAAAATGCAATATCTGTAATAAAAAAAAACTTAATGTGATCAACAGCAGAATGTAGATGAGGGAAGGGTCAATGAACTTGAAGCTATATCAATAGAAACTATCCAACTGGGGTACAAAGGAAAAAAGACTGGAGAAATGTGAGTAGGTTCTCAGGGATGTGTGAGAAAATATAAAAAGCTACCGTGGTTAACTGAAGAAATAATAACCAAATTTCCCTAAATTTATTCAAAGATAAACATTTCAGTGAATTCCAAGCAACAGTTCTTTTTAAAAAATAGCAAAATCACACCTATGCACAGCAGAATCAAATTTCTGAGAACCAAAAGTGAAGAGGTGCTTTGAAATTGGATAGAGAAGAATAACAGGGTACGCGCAAAGAATGAGCAATTCAGATGATCACAGATACCTTATGAGAAACAAGGAGCCCAGAAACAGACGCCTTGACATGGACACTGATTAGAATGTCTCGGGCTTTACAAGCACAGTAGAGAGCAGGGCATATATGTGAGTCCTGACTTAGGGGTGGGGTGGGAGGAAGGGAACGACGGGGTGTAGACCTAGCAACAGGTGACCAGAGTCCAAAGGCCTTAGACAGGAAGAGGTGGGTAGCCATGAGCCCACACGAGAGATTGTCAGCTTCACCGTCTTGCTGGAGGCCAGGCCCACCCATGAACTTGGTTATGGGCTTTGGACTTGGACCCAACTCCACCCTACTCTCCTCTTCTACTCGCCATCTGCAGAGCCTCAGACAGTTACTTTGCCTCTTCCGTTCTCAGTCCTCTGTCTATAAAAGAGGGCCCGTCAGCCTGCCTTCAGCAAAGGTTAACTGAATGGGAAGAGCAAAGTGCAGAGCCTAGTAAATGGCACAGACCTAATAAAGGGCAATTGCTGTGATTGCTAGCACAGTCAGCACCTGATACCTGTAGGGGACTGATTCTAGGCAGCCCAGTGGATACCAGATCCACAGGTGCTCAAGTCTCTTATGTAACATAGCATAGTATCTGCGTGTAACCTGTGCACGTCTTCCCTTGTACGTTAAAGCATCTCTAGATTAATTATAACACTTAATACAATGCAAATGTTCTACACATAATTGCTGTACTGCATTGTTTAGGGAATAACGACAAGAAAAAACGTCTGTCCCTGTTCAGTTGTTGTTGTTGTTAGGTGCCGTCGAGTCGGTATCCGACTCATAGCGACCCTGCGTACAACAGGAGAAACACTATTGTCAGTGCTTCTCTGCTGTTCATAGGGTTTTCAATGGCAGATTGATTTTTGGGAGGGGGTTGCCAGGTCCTTCTGCCAAGCCTACAGCTTCTGGTGTTCCCAGGCGGTCTCCCATCCAGGTACTAACCAGGCCCGACCCTGCTTAGCTTCCGAGATCTACAGACCCAGTTTCCCCCCAAATACTTTCTCCTGGTGAGGATTGAATCTATGGATACAGACCCCATGGATCCAAAGGGCTAAACCTATTCTCTCTTCCAGCAGCCCCCCCTTGAAAGAACCCCGAGTTCTTTCCTTGTCACTCTCTGCATGGTGTTGCGGACGCTGTGTGGTATTCACCTTGTCCTCTCTATGAGGAGGGGCTGGGATTTAGCTCAGTGGGTAGAGCGCTGCGCTGCAGTCTCTGAGGTCCCGAGTTCAATTCCCAGCACCGCAAAAATGGGAGAAGGACCTGGCAATCCACTCCCAAGGCAATCCCGAAACAGTCTGCCATTGAAAACCCTATGAGGGTTGCTATGAGTCAGATACCGACTCCACGGCACCTAACATTGTCACACATTGTCTCTATGAGGATGGACACACTGTCACCACCTGAGGGCAGGCTGTTCCTCCTGCCTGATGCCACTTCTCCGCCCTCCGCTGTGTCCTCTGGCCTCACGTGGCCGTTGCCCAGTATCTTTTAAAGGGCAGCTCTCAGTCCCCCTATCTGGAAGGCTTTCTGCACCCCGCCTCTGCTCTGTGACGTTCTATGCCTCCCTCTCCTCTGCCTCCGTGACGCCCTAGGTGTATTTCTGTCATGGATACCTTACCATTACATTGAAATGTCTTTTCTTGAGGGTTCCTTATGGGCAAGGACCAGGTCTTGTTCGTCTTTTTGTCCCCAGTGCCTGCAGTGCTTGGCATACAGTAGGTGCTCAATAAATGTCCAGCTTAATGAGTACCTGGGAGACGGTTTCCAAGTAAATAGTAGCCTTGGCATTCCCATGAACGCCTCAATTTATTTTCAACTCAAACTTGATACTCTTTCATTTTAAGATTTAAAGAGAGGCTTTTTTTCCATGAAGGAGGGCGTAGCTCTGTGCACAGGTGGGTGGAAGCTATGAATTTGTGATTTGGCCTGAGAAGCAAAATATCTGCGTGTACAACTGTGTGCAATTAAAACGTGATTCATATCGGTGACACGCGTGCTATGGAGTCCCCAAGTGCCCGCACTATCGGAACCTGCGGGGGACTAGGGGCTTGTTTCTGGCCAGCTCTAGTGGTTGGAGCATTTAGCAAGTCAATCCAAGTGGGGACTTTGAAACTGTGATACTGTCCAGCGTGGTCACTCTGTCAGATGCCTGTTCTGCCCAAGCAGCTTGGCACACAAAGGGAAAAGTGAGGGACACATGGCTGACCCCGAACTAGAAAGGGCTTTTCTGTGATAAGATACTGAGCCCTTTGATAAAGCCCAATATTACGGCCGAATTAGTGTTGAACGCTCAGAGGAAGGGCTGGGATTTAGCTCAGTGGGTAGAGCGCTGCGCTGCAGTGTCTGAGGCCCCGAGTTCGATTCCCAGCACCGCAAAAATGGGAGAAGGGCCTGGCAATCCACTCCCAAGGCAATCCCGAAGCAGTCAGCCATTGAAAACCCTATGAGGGTCGCTATGAGTCGGATACCGACTCGATGGCACCTAACAACAACAACAACAGCTCAGAAGAAGAGCATTGTTCAAAGCTGCTTAACAGGGCTCGGGCTGGCGAATCCCCTTTCTTCCCTCACCATGGAGGTGGCGTTGTGGGCTGTGATGATTCGGTATTGTATTCATGAACTGACAGGGTAATCCTAGGACAGCAGGAGGGGAGGCAACCCCAGCAAGACTTTTCCACCCTGCTAATTAAAACAATCCTTCCTCTCCCCGTGAAGGTTAATGAGACAGAAAGAGAGTGGGCTAATGGAAATGTCACTGCCAGCTTGCTCCCTTATTTTATTTATTTACTTCATGCTGTAACTTCCATGTTGGGGTTCTGAGACAGAGAGAGAGACGTTCAAAACTTTGCTAGCAGCCCCTTGCTTGTCTATCACTGCTTTGGACAGAACCAACCACCGCCGAGCATATCGCTCAGGCTCTGAAATTTTATCTCTGGTTGTCAACGATAATGGTTCTAAGAATTCTGGGGAAAGCCTGTGTTGGTTTTGTACCAAATGAAAGGAAGGGAAGCCAGGCGTGGTCCAGGCACGGTGGTGCATGCCTATAATGCCAGCTACTCTGGAGACAAAGCGGGAGGATCGCAAGTTTGAGGCCAGAGGCAGCCTGTGCAACTTGTCCCAGAATAAAAAATAAAAACGGGGAGCTGGGCACGGTGGCTCACGCCTGTAATCCCAGCGGCTCTGGAGGCGCAGGCAGGAGGATCACAAGTTCGAGACCAGAGGCAGCCTGCTTAACTTAGCAAGACCCTGTTTCAAAAAGTAAAAAGAATGGGCTGGGGGTGCACCTCAGTGGTCCAGCACTTGCAAAGCATGCAAACACGAGGCCCTGGGTTCAACCCCCAGTACCGCAAAAAAAAATAAAAAAAAAAAAAAGGGGCTTGCGGTGCAGCTCAGTGGTAGAGCACTTGCCTAGCCTGTGTGAGGCCCTGGGCTCTAACCCCTAGAACTGTAAAATGAATGAATGAATGAATGAATGAATGAATGAATATTAAAGTGAAAGGAATCTGATTTCCCTTTCAGAATATCCCCTGCCCCAATCCAAGAAGCCAGTTAGCTTACGAAAGCCTTCATCCCCACGTGGGCGGTCGTTCAAGCTGAAGGTGCCTCACTGATGCTAGAAGGTGGTTGGTGAGACTGGGCCCCGTGCTCAGACATCACATCTGTCTCCTAAGTGTTTGGTTCTGCCAAGATGGCAAGACCTCAATTAATACGGTATTTAATGTCACCCAGCGAGACCTCATCCTTCAGTGCCATTAGAGTACCCACCGTGCTCTGCCTTCATTTCAACCCCTAACCTTTTCCAAAAATGCTTGGCCACTTCCGCTAATGACCTCATCAGCACCCACTGTACAGCAGACACATGAAGGAATCGAAGGGCCCAACTCTGCGTAGAGCCTGCTAAATGGGATCTGCCTGTGGGTGGGTCTGAGTGTTTCGTGGCTGGTGGGCATTGGCCAGCAGCGGCTGCTCTTTCTCTGGGAGAATCTCCGGGAGCGAAGGGTTGGGATTGTAGATTTGGTAGGCGCGTTCACTTCCTGTGTGTGTCATAACAAATCATCACAAAGTTGGCCCCAGGAAACAATGGAAGTGTGTTCTTTGATAGCTTTGGAGGTACTGCAGGGCCAAGTCTCCTCCAAAAGCTCTAGGGAAAAATTCCACTTCTTCCAGTGGCCAGTAGCTCCCATGTGGTTTGGCTGTGACCATAGCACTCCGGTCTCTGCCTCTCTGGCCACATGGCCTCTTCTCTGTGTCTGTCTTCTAATCTCTCTTCTAAGAACACTTTTCATTGGATTTAGGACACACGTGGGTAACACAGGATGATCGCAGCTCAAGATTCCTAAACATCTACAAAGTTCCTTTTTCCAAATACGGTCACGTTCTCAGGTTCTTGAACATGATTTTTTTTTTTTAAATAAGGGGGCACTACTCAACCCACGGTAGTAGGATTGGGCCAAACGAGGTTGAGTTAGTTGATTCAAGTCAAGTCAGTGAGCATTTCCCACTTTTGCTTCAAGAATGGACTGGCTGGCCCGGCACAGTGGTGCACACCTGTAATCCCAGCGGCTTGGGAAGTGGAGGCGGGAGGATCGCAAGTTTGAGACCAGAGGCAGTCTACGTAACTTAGTGAGACCCTGTCTCAAAAAGTAAAAAAAAAAAAAAAAAAAAAAAAATGAGCCAGGGGTGCAGCTCAGTGGTCCCACACTTGCAGAGAATACAGGTGTGAGACCCTGGGTTCAACCCCCAGTACCACAAAAAAAAAAAAAAGAATAGACTGCCTTGCCCCTGCTACCCCATTTTTTACGGCGTGAAGATATATGCAGAGCAACTCGTAGAAGAAGAACATTCAGAAAAGAAGACAACTTTTTGACAGGGGAGATGCTCATGGTGCATTGGTTGGAGGGAAGCAGAACACAGATTTCCCTCTGGCATGGTTACAGTTCTGCAAAAATTATCCTTATTGTTGAACAGAGCCTTGAAAGGAATTCTAAAGAATAAAGGTGGTAACTGTCACATATTGTTTGTTGTTGTTGTTGTTGTTAGGTGCCGTCGAGTTGGTATCCGACTCATAGCGACCCTCATAGGGTTTTCAATGGCTGTTTTGGGATTGCCTTGGGAATGGATTGCCAAGTACTTCTCCCATTTTTTGCAGTGCTGGGACTTGAACTTGGGACCTCAGAGACTGCAGCACAGTGCTCTACCAACCGAGCTAAATCCCAGCCCTGAACTGTCACATATAGGGGGTAGATATTCCAGATTGCTTTCCATATCCCTATTTAAAACTTTCTGTTATGAGGATAACAAAAGAAGTTATAAAAAAAGATAGCCTCTGTGGGGAGGCCAGAACAAGGAGGAGACTCACTCTTCATTTTCACTCCGTGTATTTTCTAAATTTTGTACCGTGTGCACATAATCCCTATTCAAAAAAACAAATGCATAAAAAGATGAAATATTTTGTTGTCATGAGACAGAGTCAGTCTCACTATGTAGCTCAGACTGGCCTTGAACTTGCCATCCTCCTGCCTTGGCCTTCTGAGTGCTGGGATCACAGACGTGTGCCACCATGCCTGCTTCTATTGCCTCGTTTTAAATATAGCTTATTTGATTATAAGTTTATTGTAAGTAATTTTTAATAATGTCTGTTTTCAACAATTGGCTTTGCAAAACTCCTGAAATTTTAATGATCAATTTGGGTGAACTAGTATAAACTGGTTTTGCACACCACTATTTTCACTTGAGTCTCAAATGTATGTATTTTTTGTTGTTGTTGTTGTTGTTGTTATTGTTGTTGTTGTTAGTGCCATCGAGTCAGGTCCAACTCCTAGCAACCCTCATAGGGTTTTCAATGACTGATTGTTTGGACATTGCTTCGGTAGTGAATTGCCGCATCCTTCTCTTGTTGTAATTATTTTAGGAGAATGTAATCACTATAACATATCAAAATCTCAGGGATAAGAGGGTCTCCCTTGATTCTCTTTTCTTTTTGGAGTGGCAGGTATGACAAAATTCTTCTTCTTTTTTCCCTAAGACAAGATCTTGCTATACAGCCTAGGCTAGCCTGGAACTCACTGTATAGCCTAGGCGGGTCTGGAACTCATAATTCTGCTGCCTCAGCCTCCTGAGTGCTGAGATTACAGGCATGTACTATTGCACCTGGCTTCTGACCAGCATCTGCCTCCTCACACATACCTTTCTTTTTTGAAACACAGTCTGGTATGTAGCACTGGCTGGCCTTGAACTCAAAATCCTCCTGCCTCCAACTCCTGAGTGCTGGGATTACAGGCATGCACCACCTCTCCCGGCTCTCCCATGTGCTCTTTTTTTTTTTTTTTTTTTTTTTTCCCTCACGGTGCTGGGGATCAAAACCAGGGGCTTTAGCAGGCCAGACAGAGGCTCTACCACTGAGCTACATTGCCAGCTTCTGACTGATATTCTTAAATAAAGGTGTGGAAATAAGTTGAGCTGATGTTTCGCTCTACCTTATGCCCTGGGTCCAAAAGATCTGGACCTGGATCACGCAGTTGGTAGGTCCTGAGCGAGCAAGGGCTTCTGTGGCAGGGGCACTCCGGACCAGGCATCCTCTTTCCCTCAACTGCTTAAGTCGCTGGCTTCGGCCTCCTTCTCCAGGAAGCTCCAAGATGAAGTACCTTCCTCCTCCATCCTGGCTCTGAGCTCTGAGCTGAGGTCCAGCTCTCTGTGCTCTGGGTCAGCCCCCCGACTCGTCTTCAGATAAATCAGTTACTGTTATGGTTTTGACCCCTACTCTGGGTTTGATCCTCTGGCCTCCATACCCTGACTCAGAATCTTTACTATTCCTTGATCCTATGGTACAGTGATCTAGACCACCACTCAGAAAGGGGTGGGGAATATCACTGTCATTATCACTGTGGTCACCAACATCAACATCATAATCAGCATCGTGACATCATCATTGTATCATTGTATCATGATCAAAACACCACCGTCATCTACACCAGCAATGTCGAGATCAACATCATAAGCATCCACACCACCTTCACCATCAATAACATCATCATCAGTGTCGTTATGAACATCATCATCATTGCCAAGGCAGCAGCAGCGACAGCAATATCAATAATAAGCTGACGTTGACTGAGCCTTTTGAGTGGCCCAGACACTGGTTGAACATGCATTCTCTGGTTACATTTTCCCAGTAACCCCACAAGAGCAGGTACTATTGCTATCTTCATTTTACAGATAAGGAAACCCAGGCTCTGAGGGGCATAGAAACTTGCCTGCAATCACACTGGTAGTGAATGCTGCAGCCAGGACCTGAGCCTCTGTTTGATTGACTCCTATGCTCATCGTCTTATTAAATAACTCAAGATGTCATCAACTCACTAATGATGAATAATGTCTGACATCTAGATTGTGCATGAGGTTTTCCCAAGTACCCCACATCCATCATTTCATTTGGTACCACGGAGGCGTGCTATGATTACTGTTGTTGCTTGAGAACTGGGGAAGCAGGGGCTCCCAGTGATAAAGGGAGGTGTCTACTGTGGGGCGCGCACCTCCCAGTCTGGCCTGGATGTTCAGATGGGTGGCGCCGCCACGCACACAAATACTAAACACAATTCACTCGAGATCCTTGGGTGAGGGGTGTGGACTCCTGCCGCCCTCAGGACGCCGGTGGGAGAAAGGAAAAGGCTCGGGCACTTTTGCCTTGCAGGGACAAACACAGCTCTTTATTCTCTGCCCTGATAAGGGCAGAGAGAAAACCCAAAGCGTACAGCTTTAAGTGCTAGCAGCTCTTATACAGCCTCAAGGGCAGATGCTTCCACATTGGTAGTCTCGGCAGAGAGCGAGTTCTTTCCTTGTTGATGGTCGCATCAGGGAGAGCGTTCTTTCCTCACCAAAGGTCCAGGCAAGAGAGCAGAGAGAGCTGTTTCCTCATTGGTGGTCCAGGCAAAAAAAAAAAGGAAAAGGGGCAAGCTGCCACAGTGCAGCTCCTTATATAGCCCGCCCACGGAATGGCCTGAGTCAATCAGCTTTGAGTTCAATTGTCCAATCAGGTTTTGTGAAGGGTTTTGTGAAGGGTTTTGTGAAGGGTTTTGTACAAACGTCCAACCAAGTTACTTTCATTTTCCCTAGATTTCTAATTTACAAACCAGATATTCAAAAGCCATTTTCCCAGTTTTGGGGTTTCTGTCAATTTCCTCCCAATTTCCCCTACAGTTTACTACTCTTTAAGTTCCCCTTAAAGGGGCAGGAGGGTTAGCTCAGTGGTCGAATCCTTGCTTGTTGTTGTTAGGCACCGTCAAAAGTCGTATCCAACTCAGAGTGACCCTCAAAGGGTTTTCAATGGCTGACTGTTCCGGGGTTGCCTTGGAAGAGGATTGCCACATCCTTCTTCCACTTTTCTGGTGCTGGGAATCGAACTCAGGACCTCAGAGACTGCAGAGCAATGCTCTACCAACTGAGCTAAATCCCAGCCTGCATACTTGCTTGTTGTTGTTGTTTGGTGCCGTCCAGTCAAGTCCGACTCACAGCAACCCTCATAGGGTTTTCAGTGGCTGACTGTTTCGGGATTGCCTTGGGAGTGGGTTGCCACATCCTTCTCCCATTTTGCAGTGCTGGGAATCAAACTCAGGACCTCAGAGACTGCAGAGCAGTGCTCTACCAACTGAGCTAAACCCCAGCCCTATAGCACGTGCAAAACCCTGTCTTCTATCCTCAGCAGCTTAAAAAAATAAAAAATAAAAAATAAAGATGCCCCCACTGGTAGGCTGTAGAGTGAGTGGTCCAGTGGTTCCTGAGCCTGGGACCAGAACCCTGCAGGAGTGTGGGTTGCCTTATTTTACATAAACACCTTCTAGGGGCCCAGCCGTTCTTTTTCTGCAAATAGGTGCCCCCCACAACACTTTCTGATGCAGCCTGTGTGTGTTCCCAAAATAGCTGTGAAGTGACAGTCCAGCCTCCTTGATTTGAAGCTTGTAAAGACCACTGTTTCCACCACCCTCGGCCTTCTCTCCCTGCCCTCTGCCCCTCCATCCTCAATCCACAATACCAGGGCCATGGGACTGCCCACCTTTGTTTTCAAAGAAAACTGTTGAGCCGAAGACTCCCCCGCCCCCATCAGTCATTTGCATAGCATTTCTTTTGAAGCTGGGAGGAAAGGAGACTGTGGACCAGATATTTTCAGGCAATTCTGCTCATTATTTACGCAGACAAGGAGATATTTCAGTAAAACTGCTCTCAAGTCTGAGTGACAAGGTATCTTTCTGCAGTGCAGGGTTCAGGGAAATGGTAGTGAAGTTGACAGCTTTTTAACGTACGGCGTCTATTCCACCGAAATACAGCGTGTTTTTATTTTGAAAGTACAGATGACCTATTTATTAGCTGTGATTCGAGCTGAGTTTACACGCTCGGAATCACAAAGGGAGAAGAGCAGACTATTTCTTTTGGGGGCCACAGACTCCTTCTCCCCCTCCTCCCGCCACGCGTAAGAAAACACCAAAAGCTGAGTGTTCCAAATTGGAGTGGACGTACTTTCCTTGAGATGACAGCTTACCTTGGAATCACGGGAAAAAGTTGCCAATTACCTTAATCATCCCCCTCCAAGCAACAACAAGGAGGCGCTTAGGCTGCCTCCGTGGGAGGAGAAAGGGTGAGCAGGGAGTGATGGGGAGACAAACAACCAGGGGCCGGAGGCACCCATGTGCTGGAGACTTGCTTGGTATTTATTTATTTTTGTAAAGCAGGGCTGGGGGCTGGCGGCCTGAGCACCTGCTCCTCCGAGTGGGGCTGGGGGACCAGCAGTATGTGCGTCCCCGGGAGCTTTTGGGAATGCAAATTCCCAGTCCTTGGCCCACATCTAACAAGGTCCCGGGTGATCTGGGGTGTTCAAACGTGAGAAGCACACTGGACTGGCCTGGCGGACCCTCCGCCTCTTGCCCAGCTTATGCAAAGCTCAGTTGCTGGTGGTGATTTACTTATTTGGCACCTACTATGTGCCAGAGCCTGCAGCCGTAGCCCTGTGCCATGTGATCCCGTCATATCACAGAAGCTAAGCAGGGTTGGGCTTGGTTAGTACTTGGATGGGAGACCACCTGGGAACACCAGGTGCTGTAGGCTTGGGAGATGGACCTGGCAACCCACTCCCAAGAAACAATCAGCCAATCCCAGTGGCTCAGGAGGCACAGGCAGGAGGATCACAAGTTCGAGACCAGAGGCAGTCTGTGTAACCTAGCGAGACCCTGTCTCAAAAAGTAAAAAAATGGGCTGAGGGTGCAGCTCAGTAGTCCAGCATTTGCAGAGCATGCAAGTGCAAGGCCCTGGGTTCAACCCCCAGTACCGCAAAAACAAAATCAAAAACCAATCAGCCATTGAAAACCCTATGAACAGCAGAGAAGCACTCACTAACAATAGTATTTTGCCTGTTGTACGCAGGGCTGCTATGAGTCAGATACCGACTCGATGGCACCTAACAACAACAACAACAACAACAACAACAACAACAACATGTGCCCGAGGCCAATCTCGGTGCTAGAAATACAGAGAATAAGACCAATAAAGCTCCTGTTCTCCCTAGAGGACTTTGCACCCCATCTGGGAAACCAGACAAGGAGGAGGAATCCTGGGGGAGATGGGTAAGGGGACCACCCCCACCTGGACAGAGTGGCATTTGCATCTTGCTGGCATTGTAACTGGCAAAGTTTATACAATAAGAAAAAACACATCCTTGTTATAATTTACGTTGCCTCATTTCCCATGATCTCATGAACCTTACGGATTGTTTTGTACTTGTATTACTGGGGGAGGGAGCCAGGTGTTATTGGGGAGCTGAGAGCAAAACCTCGGTCCTTGCTCACGTTTATAAAAGAATTTAGGAATGGACCCAAGTGATTCTTGTTGTTAGGTGCCGTCGAGTAGGTACCCGACTCATAGCGACCCTGCGTACAAGGCGAAACGCTACTGTCAGTGCTTCTCTGCTGTTCATAGGGTTTTCAATGGCGGATTGATTTTTGGGAGTGGGTTGCCGGGTCCGTCTCCCAAGCCTACAGCACCTGGTGTTCCCAGGCGGTCTCCCATCCAAGGACTCACCAGGCCCGACCCTGCTTAGCTTCCAAGACCTGACGGGATCAGATGCCAAAGGGCTAAGGCAAGTGAAACTTATTGTTGTTGTTGTTGTTAGGTGCCATCGAGTCGTCTCCGACTCATAGTGACCCTCATAGGGTTTTCAATGGCTGATTATTTCAGGATTGCCTTGGGAGTGGATTGCCAGGTCCTTCTCCCATTTTTGTGGTGCTGGGAATTGAACTTGGGACCTCAGAGACTGCAGTGCAGTGCTCTATCAACTGAGCTAAATCCCAGCCTTAGTGAAACTTATAGGATAGTTTATTTAGGGTTGGAGAAGAGGACGGTGTTGGAGTGCCGGGCAGCAGGCTGGGGATTTGGACTGGCATGAAGAGAAAGGAGCTGGAAAGACAACCAGAGAGAAAGTTACACTTTCTAAGCTAGAAACCAGAAAGTGGGCAGGTCCAGCAGTGGGTTCCAGGAATGGCTGCAATTACACCGAGTTACAGGTCAGGAAGGGAGCGCGTCCAGCAGGGAGGCTGCGGGCAGCTCCGAACATCTGGAGCGGCTGCAGCTGTGGCCAACCGTGGGGATCCTCCGGTCTCTGCGGCACAGCACGGGGACACTACTGACATTGCCTGGAGGGCTGGGTCTTTGAGGGACTTAAGTCCACACTTCATTAAGGAGGCCACTGCTCCTCCCCTTTGTGACCTCGTTGAGGCTGCCCTGCGGCTTGTGAAACAGGTTTTCCTCTTTGTCACAGGAGGGGCCTTGCGTGGCCTGGCCATGGAGACACCTGTTATCTTCATGTGTAAAGGGAGTTACTGGCGACAGACCAGGCGGTTTGTAGGAAGGTCTTACCTACTAGCAATCAGGCTGCTTGTGAAGGATATTATCTGCGCTGGAAGGACTGGCTGCAAGGTCAAGGCACTGGCCCCAGAGGAGGCTCACATTGCTGTTCATGTCTCAGCAGGAGCCTGGGAGGCAGATGGCTGCAGGGGCCCCTTTCTTCCCTTTCTTCCTGCCTAGCAACTGCTATCGCTTGGAGATAATCATGCCCCATTTTTAAAATGGAGGTGAAATTCACATACGGTACAATTAACCATTTTAAAGTGCACAAGTCAGTGGCATTTGGTGCATTCACGATCCCGGGCAACCAGCACCTCTCTTTTGAAACTTCAAATATCCTGTAACCTTTAAGTAATCACTCTCCATTCCCCTTCCCTGTCATCCCCTGGCAACCATCAATCTGCCTTTTGTCTCTCCAAATTTGCTTTTTCCAGATATTTTATATCAAAACAATCATGTAACACGTGACCTTTTGTGTTAGACTCCTTTGCTTAGCATGTTTTCAAGGTCTATCTGTGTTGTAGCATGTATCAGTACTTCATTCCTTTTAAGGGCTGAATAATATTCCATTATAAAGACAACACAATGTATTTATCCATTCACTTGCCAGTGGACATTCATGCTCATTAAAGCAAATTCTTTCTGTTTTAAAATAGGCCCGCATCTATCTTATGTGAAACAGACTGTCTTCTTAAGCTGTCCTATCACGAAGCAACAGGCTCAGTTTGGATTATTACATTGGCAAAATGTCAGTTTTGATCATTTATCCATGTGTCTGTAGCAGTTTTCCAATGTTAACCCAAGGCAGAGTAAGCATTCTTTCTGCAAAGGGAAGCTGTGCTCTGTAAGGCTCAAGTCGGAGCATTGCCTTGAAAACAGGTCTCCAGGTTACATGCACGGAGCTACCAGACACGCTTGAGTGGTGGATACTGTTGCTGTTAGGTGCCGTCGAGTCGAGTCTGACTCATAGCGACCCTCATAGGGTTTTCAATGGCTGACTATTTTGGGATTGCCTTGGGAGTGGGTTGCCACGTCCTTCTCTCATTTTGCGGTGCTGGGAATTAAACTCAGGACCTCAGAGACTTCAGAGCAGCGCTCTACCAACTGAGCTAAATCCCAGCCCTAAAATTGTTGTTGTTAGGTGCCGTCGAGTCAAGTCCGACTCATAGCGACCCTCATAGGGTTTTCAATGGCTGACTGTTTCGGGATTCCCTTGGGAGTGGATCGACATGTCCTTCTGCCATTTTTGTGGTGCTGGGAATCGAACTCAGGACCTCAGAGACTGCAGAGCAGCACTCTACCAACTAAGCTAAATCCTAGCCCTTTGGTGGATACTGGCATTTGAAAATTACTTGTTTGGGTTTACAATGCACGCGTTTTGCACATATACCTCTGTATGAAATCAGCGTCGATTCTGGGCCATTGTCTCATTTTATTTAATCAACCACTGAGTTCACTTGATAGCCATTTGTTGAGGGTGAGCTCTGTGCTGGGCCCCAGGGAGATGACCATGGTCCTCCAGGGCCTGCAGGTCAGGTGCTTGGATGCCCCAGGGATGAGGTCTGCACAGCAGAGAAGGTCAAGGGCTCTACCTGGACTCTCACTGGGTTCTAGAAAACAGCCCTCCTCTTCCCCTTGCCGGTTTTCTACACAGAGGGGCCTCGGGGCGCCGAGGAAAGTCAACTTGCCGAAGAAAGCCCTGGGCATCAGCAGATGCAGCGGAAGAAGGTATTTGTGAGGATAAGGCCCTCAGATGGAGCTTTCCAGCCAAGCAAACCCACAGCCACCTGCAGCCTTGCCAGAGAGACAAATGCCACATCTGGAAAGCTAGCTGCATAATCCACAGCTTGTCATTTGGGCAGGAAGTACTCCCTCTCCTTGGAGAATCTGCCTAATTATGGGCTGGAGACATGCCAGGAGGGAGGGAGGGGAGAAATGAGGCAGCACCACACACAGCACATCCACGCCACGGCTTGTCCTCTCGGGTCAGGATCCATTTCCGGTCACCACCCGTTTGGGAGGACCTGAGGCCAGACTCAAAAGACGCAGCCAAGGCTAGGCAGGAAGGCCAATCTGAGTCCTGCTGGCTGGCTGGCAGGGGCTTGGCTGTGGCCTCCTGAAAGCAGGCAGGGTTTGCATCTGTTGTGAGGTAGGTTGCAAGTCACTTGTCAGTGCTGGGGAAACACTGACTTTCCCAGGTTATTGACTTTTTCCTCCTTGTTTTTAATTTTTTTTTTAAAGCTTGCAGTAAAATACACATATAAAACTTGACTTCTTGAGGGACATGCCTTCTTGTGGGCGCATGCCTGTAATCCCAGCATTTGGGAGGCTGAGGCAGGAGGATCTGAAGATCAAGGCCAGCTTGGGGCCAGAGAGATTCCCTCAAAAAAAAAAAAAGCCATCTTAGCCATATTTCATTGTACAGTTTGGTAGCATTAAATCTGTTTGGCTGGGTGCAGTGGCACACGCCTTTAGTCCCAGAGACTGGGGAGGTAGAGGCAGGAGAATCACAAATTGGAGCCCAGAGACAGTCCGCATAATTTAGTGAGACCTTGTATCAAAATGCAAAATAGGGGCCAGGTGCTCGCCTGTAATCCCAGCATCTCGGGAGGCGGAGACAGGAGGATCGCAAGTTCGAGACAAGAGGCAGTCTGCGTAATTTAGCGAGACCCTGTCTCAAAAAAGTAAAAAAAAAAAAAAAAAGAAAAGGGCTGGCGGCGCAGCTCAGTGGTCCAGCACTTGCAAAGCATGCAGGCGTGAGGCCCTGGGTTCAACCCCCAGTACCACAAAAGAAAAAATTAAAAGCAAAGTAAAAGATGGGCTGGGGGTGCAGCTCAGTGGTAAGCACTTGCAGAAAGCATGTGTGAGGGCCCAGGCTCAACTCCCCAGTACTGCAAAAATAAATAAATAAATTAATTAATTAATTAAAAACCTGGTTGGATTGTTGCAGCCATCACCACAAAGGCCAAGCGGACTTCATTAAGCTCTGATACCCTTCCCTCTCCCCCAGCCCCCCGGCAGTCCCCATCCTACTTTTTTATGAATGTGACTACTCTAGGTCCCTTACATAAGTGGAACCCTGCGGTATTTGTCTTTGGGGTGGGCTTATCTCACTCAGCTTGCGGCCCTCACAATGCCTGCCTAGCATGTGTGGGAGCACCATGCATGTGTGGGCGCGCCAAGCCTCTCTAAGGCTGGGCAGGGTTACGCTGAGAGTCTGCTCGGTGGCTCTTCATCCTTGATGGCTGCCTGGGTTGCCTCTGTCGTTTGCCCGTCGCAGATGTTGCTGCCTCGCCCTGAGATGCTTCCCCTTGCCTTGTCCCAGGCACCCCAGTGTTTTCCAAAGCGATTTCTTGGGGGAGGCGGGGCCTCCTGACCAGGCTGGGTGCTTTGGGCCCGGCGCACACCTCTCTGATCACAGCCCTGCTGTTGGACCGCCTGTGATCAACCGCTCTCAAGTGCTGGGCCTGAGGACTGTCCTCAAGCCTCCACCCGTACCCCCAATCCCCAGAGCTGTATGCAGGGCCGTCTCCACCTGTGGACACTGTTCACTGTGGAAGAGTCCTTGAAATCTAGGAAGTTGCAGTGTCGGCTCCAGCGGCCCCCAGGAGCGGGACTGGCCGCCTGGTCCCAGAGCCCAAGGCTGCTGCTCCCAACACGGGACTTGGAGGCTGTGGGCTCTGGCAGGCCTAGTTTCTGTCTCCGCCATAGAGACAGCAGCTCCCAGGAAGCCAGGCCAGATGCTGCACGGTGCTCCTCGCCCTCCACTGAGCTCTCCAGGCAGCCTGTCATATCCGGCCTTACCGGGCTGCCTATCTGGAGGGGGGCCTGGGAATCTGCATACTGCCGACTCCCAGGGGATCTGGTGCAGGAGGCCTCTGGCCCTCACCGGTGGGAGGCAATCTGGGCAACCGGGCTGCTGCTGGGAGGAGAAGTGAATGCTGGTGCTCGCGCTGCCAGGCCTCCCGCTCTTCTGGGGTGACCACGCGGATTGGGGTGAGGGCAAGAAGCTGTGTCACAGCAGTTACCAGCTGACAGCCACGAACACAGGGGCTTCGCACACTGAGCACAACCTGTATGTTCAAAGAGCGGATTTCCAGGACGCCGGAAGGCGGGGCGTTCCAGGAGATTGGGCTGATTAAAGACGCAACCTGCTTCTGCGGCTCTGTACTTGGCCCTAGGATGTTTCTTAATAAAACCGCCTGACGTTCAAAGGCGACGTGCCGAAGGGAAGGACAGACTTAGGAGTGCCGCGTCCCCGGCAGTGACACGATCTGTTTTACAACAAGCCGAGCCGCTGTACTCCGCAGTGCGGCTGCCAGGGGAGGTGGCCATTGTTAACGTGGCGACACCGTGATGTGCGGTTTGCCTGGGAGCGTGGCTTAATTAGACGACAACTGGGAGGTGCTAGCTGTTTGCGAGGTAGAACTGCTCTCCTGGGCTGAGGGCCCATTTAGCTTCTTGGTTTAAGTCAGAAACGGAGAGAGGGGAAGAACTCCAGTTGTTGCTGAGGATAGCGCAAGCGTGCGCTCACCACGCCCGGGTAGTGTGTGGGCGCCACACAACGTTGGGGGCTTGACCCTGAGAGAGAGTGTGGCCTCAGACAGAGTGACAGGAGGGTGGCGTGCCCCCCCCCCCGCGCACTCAGGCTCAGTAAAACTCTCTCTTTCACGCGCACATGGACTGGGCAGTGCAGGGCCACGTCAAGGCACAGCTTGGACCAGGACAGGGGGACCTGGTTTTGAAGCAGCCCCTCTACAGCTAGTCATTGGATGCGGGACAGGTTTTTTCTTTAACCTTTCTGAGCCTCCAAGTATGTATGTATGTATGTATGTATGTATGTATTTATTTCCAGTGTTGGGACCACTGAGCCACATCCCCAGCCAGCCCCCCTATTCTTGGTAAATCTGGGATCGTAGCACTCATGTCCTGGGTGTTGTGAGGAGCGAATGAGGGCACGCACGAGAGTCCTTGGCGCAGTTCTTGGGACATATCTATGCCCCCCATGCAGCCTCCTGTTATTCTGAGGGGCATGGAGCAGAAGTACATGAAGGAGCTGAGCACCTGCCTCTATAGCCACCAGGAGCCAGACACGCTGGACCTAATGGCCAGGTCCTAGGCAAAGTCCAATAACAGGGACGCCACCAGACCAGAGCAGCCCAGAGGGAGGACGTCAGAGAAGGCGTCCCAGGGGAGCCAATCTGGAGTTTCGTTTTCAAATGTTTCCCTCTTCATTGTTTATTAAGGTTATTACTTTCACATCATAAAACTCAGCCATTTCAAGCATGTTCTTGTTGTTGTTGTTAGGTGCTGTCGAGTCGGTAGCCGACTCATAGCGACCCTCTGTGCAACAGGGGAAACACTATTGTCAGTGCTTCTCTGCTGTTCATAGGGTTTTCAATGGCAGATTGATTTTTGGGAGGGGGTTGCCAGGTCCTTCTCCCAAGCCTACAGCTTCTGGTGTTCCCAGGCGGTCTCCCATCCAGGTGCTAACCAGGCCCGACCCTGCTTAGCTTCCAAGATCTGACAGGATCGGATGCCTCAGGGCTACGGCTGCAGGCGTAAGTCCATAGGATCTGTTTAATAAACGGGGTACTGAGGTTCCAGCAACCCTGCCCTGGCCCTCCCCCTGTCCACATTGCAGGCCCTCACAACGGACCCAGAGCTGTGCTCAGTTCTTGGAAGAGGAACTGAGGATTAAAAACCAAAACAAAGCTGGTTGTGGTGGCGCACGCCTGTAATCCCAGCGGCTCGGGAGGCAGAGGCGGGAAGATTGCAAGTTCGAGACCAGAGGCAGTCTGTGTAACTTAGGGAGACCCTGCCTCAAAAAGTAAGAAGATAGGCTGAGGGTGCAGCTCAGTGGTCCAGCACTTGCAGAGCATGCAGGCGCGAGGCCCTGGGTTCAACCCCCAGTACCAAAAAAAAAAAAAAAAAAAAGAATTGAGAACAGCAGTTACCTCATCCTATCAAGCTCCCGTCTGCCCCTTTGCAGTCTCTCCAATGCCTGGGCCCAGCAACCACTAATGGGTTTCTGTCACTACGGGCTTCTTTTCCCAAGTTCTTCATATACACGGAACCATCCAGTATACAGGCTTTTATGTTTGACTTCTTTCATTAGCATAATGCATCTGGGATTCATCTGTGCCGAAGCATGTATCAGTTCTCCATTCCTTTTTGATGCCAAGTGGTTTTCCATTGTATGGATGTGCCACAATCTGCTCATCCATTTATCCAATCAACAGACATCTGAGTTGCTGCCAGTTCAGTGCAAATACGAATAATGCTGCAGTGAATTTCCACATAGACTTTTTTTTTTTTTTTTTTTTTTTTTTTTTGCGGTACTGGGGGTTGAACCCAGGGCCTCGCGCCTGCATGCTCTGCAAGTGCTGGACCACTGAGCTGCACCTCAGCCCATTTTTTTTTTTTTTTACTTTTTGAGACAGGGTCTTGCTAAGTTACGCAGACTGCCTCTGGTCTCGAATTTGCGATCCTCCCGCCTCCGCCTCCTGAGCCGCTGGGATTACAGGCGTGCGCCACCACGCCCAGCCCACATAGACATTTTTGTGGGCATGCACTTTTATTTCTCTTGGATAAATATCGAGGAGAGGGATGACTAGGTTATATCATAAATGTATATTTAACTTTATGTTGTTGTTGTTAGGTGCTGTCGAGTCGTGTCAGACTCATGGCGACCCTCATAGGGTTTTCAATGGCTGACTTTTGGGATTGCCTTGGGAGTGGGTTGCCACGTCCTTCTCCCATTTTTGCGGTGCTGGGAATCGAACTCGGTACCTCAGAGACTGCAGAGTGGCGCTCTACCAACTGAGCTAAATCCCAGCCCCAATATTTAACTTTATAAGATTCTGCTATTCCCTTTTCAAAATTGCCTGCTCCATCTTCATGTCCATGAGTAGAGTATGAGAACTCCAGTTGCTCTGTATTCTCTCCAACACTTGAGGTTGTTGTTCTTTTTAACTTTGGTGCTTGAGTTTTAGAGGATGTTTAGGAGTTTGGTAGGCAGATGAGGTGAGAAGGATATTCCAGACAAAGGAAAGAGCACGTGAAAAATAGGGAAACAAGAAAGACGCTGTGCTTTGACAAAGGACAACATCATTTCATGATAAAAGCCCTGGAGAAGATAGGCGTAACAGGGAAATACCTCAACAGCCTAAAGGCCATCTATAACAAGCCTACAGCCAATATCATACTACACGGGAAAAATAGAAACCATTCCCTCTAAGATGGTCTGAGCTTGTGGGGAAGGGGCCATGGCAGACAGCGCTTCTACAGTTCATCCTCGGCTAAGGGGAGTTGAAGCTCGTCACTAAGAAGAATCCTACGGCAGCCAGGTGTGGGTCTGAGCACGGCCACTGTGAACAGGTGACGCCAGCTCCCCACAGCCCTGCTCTAGGAAGAGCACCCAAGCTCTGTTTTGGTCCTCTGGGGTCCTGGGGGGCTGATGTGGAGGGGGCAGGTCAGTGAACGATTCAGAATCCACAGGTGGAACAGGTGAAGGAGAAGAAAGGCCGAAGTTGAGTCTGGGAATGTCTTTGAAGTCTTTGCACAGGATGCCATCTCTGTTTGGCTCTTGAGAGAGCTATTGTGTGTGGGTGTGGGTGTGGTGCTGGGGATCAGACCCAGGGCCGAAGGGCATGCTAAGCAAGCATTTTACACACTGAGCTAAAACCCTTGCTCCAAGAGAATCATTTGTTTAGAGGTGCCGGGCGCAGTGGCACACGCCTGTAATCCCAGCGGCTTGTGAGGCAGAGGCAGGAGGATTGCAAGTTTGAGACCAGAGACAGTCTGCGTAATTTAGTGAGACCCTGACTCAAAAAGTAAAAGAATTGGGCTGGAGGCAACAGCTCAGTGGCCCAGCACTTACACAGCATGCAAGCGCGAGGGCCTGGGTTCAACCCTCAGTACCGGAAAAAAAAAAAAAAAAGAATTATTTGTTTAGCTGCCACCAGCCCTGGATCATCCCCACCCACTGAGACCAAGGACTGGGGTCCTGGTAGATGTGCCCAGGAGGCAGAGTCCAGTGGCTGTGGAGAGGAGATGCCCAGGAGTGTGGTGTGCCTCAAGCAGTGGGGTGCTGTGCCCCGAGGGAGCCCAGCCCAGCCTGGAGAGCCAGCGACTTCACCAAGAACCCTTACTGAGGGTGAATGGAGAGGTGGACCCGAAGCCTTCCTTGCCCTTTCCGCCTCCCAAATGCTTGGACTCAGCAGCATCTCCATTTCTAGTAAGAAAACGTCTGCAAAGCACTTATCAGTGCTGTGTTGTATTCACAGCATGTGCTCAGCCAACTCGAACCCGTTGGCTTTTCTTCTGCCAAGTACCGTGGCCCTGGAGCTGGATAAATCTGGGCAGCTGCCATGACCTTGGCCCAGATCCTGTCCTCTTCACCCTCTGCAAGTCTGTTTCCTCTTCTATAAAAGGATGGAGGTAACTCGGTGATTCCCCAAATCTGTCCCAAATTTCACATTCAGCTTTTTAAAAAAAGCAACGTAACTCTCATCTCTTGAAGAAGGAATTGTATCTCATGTTGGCTAAAAGTGAGGCTGAAAGACTCATTGTTTAAAATGATACAGGAGTATCTTGTCTTTATCAAAAGGGGTCTCATCTGGAGTCTGGGGATAGGAGCACCAGGCGATGGACCCCGATCTATACCTCGCTGCCTGCCTTTGTAGCAATCCCTGGCTTCAGAAAGCCTGAATGATATTGGGTGTTTCCCCACCTAATTATCTCGTGGTGTCTACTCCTCGGTATAGAAGAAGCATTTGCTTTTTTAATTTACAGCACTTTGTTTTGGAATGTCGTCCCTTACTGATTCAGAGGAAGGAAGACATTCGTTTTAACAGATTTGCATTTTATCAGCCCACCTATTTGCACCAAAGCATAATAATAATAAATTACAGTCCTAATAAGTAGGCTGTCCAGAAGGATGGTGGTGGCACCCCAACAATTGATGTGCATTCTTTGGAATTTAGGGGCATCGTAATTTATCGGGATTCATTTTTTTCTATCCAATTTGAGGAAAGACGTCTGTGTTTTGTAAGCAATAAACTCTGCCATTGTATTTCTCGGCTAAGCAGAGAAAAGGCATTATTATTATTATTATTTTTTTTGCCTATTTCCTAGTTATTACTGCAGGATCTAGTGGCTGCTTTATGGGAGAGAGTTTATCAATGTTTCAATTACAAACTCCAATGTTCGGGAGGTTTGTCATTCATCTTTTAAAAGTCAGATCAAGCTGCACACGCCATGAGCGGCAGGTGCCCCCAGGCCCCTGCGTGCTTTGTACAATTATTAAACCATCAGCAGGAGGCAGCTTCTACTCTTTCAACTTTTACGGTGAAACTTTGTTTCTTCCTCTGCACGTGAATCAAGTGGAATTGAGCTTCTTTTCCCATCAAAATAGTTTGGACTTCACTAGGGTTTCTCCCTGCAGCAGAGGGAGCAGGTGCTGGGCCCCACATGGCCAAGTCTGTCCAGCGGCGGGTGGGCTCGGAGGAAGCTGCCTCCAAAACCCATCTTCTCCCGACTGACTGATACAACGCTCTTTGGAACAGACCTGCCTGGCGAATCCTTTCCTAGAAGTGAAGACTTCTTGAAGAAAGCAAATAAGGGCTCCCAATGATGCAACGATCATATTGACCTTTATGTCTGCGGCCATAGCACTCTGGCATCTGATCCTGCCTGATCTTGGAAGCTAAGCAGGGTCGGCCTGGTTAGTCCTTCGATGGGAGACCACCTGGGAACACCAGGTGTTGCAGGCTATGGAGAAGGACCTGGCAACCCACTCCCCGAAACAATCCGCTACCGAAAACCCCATGAATAGCAGAGAAGCACTGACACGGTGCCGGGCACAGCACAGTGTTGGGGAGTCTTTTGTTCTGTTGTATGTAGGGTCACTATGAGTCAGACCGGACTCGACGGCACCCAACAACCCCAACAATAATATTGACCTTTAAGAAAGTGACCTGTAAGTCGGCCAAGGGCCAACACTGCCCTGGCTATGGAGTGGATGAGGACAGGCCAGCTGTCCAGGAGCCCAGCTGTCAGGTGGTCATGTGGACTTAGGCATCAAGGGCAATCTATTGATGTCAACATGGATCCGTCCCTGAGCTGAGCTGGCCACCCCTCCTCCCTGCCCCAGCCACGTGCCGGGCACTTGTTCCAAAGTCCCCTCCGGCCATTGAGTGATTGCCCAGAGTACCCCAGGGCACGTGGAATGAGGTCACGGCAGAAATGTTACAACCGCACATGCAAATCCCCCGGTTACCGCCTGGTCTGCATTTTGTTTTATTGGGTTGGCCTTTAAAAAAGAAGCCGATAAATGAGACGGGAGACCTGCGGCGCACAGCCAGGCTCGCCGGTGTCTGCGGCAGGTGCGAGAGGCGGCAGCCCCTTTGTTCTCCGAGAGGACTCCACAGAGACCTGTAGCGGCCTCATTAAGGATGGAACTTTGCTCCCGCAGAGGTCATACATCACCCGGCAGAACCAGCTCGAGCTCTGCAACGCGTGCGGTTCTCGCCTAGAGAACAGCAGAACACCCAAATCCCGCTCCGCTCGGCCCCGCAGGGCTTCCATCGCCAATGAAAAGCATTGAGCCCTGACTGGAGGACTTTGGGAGGTCACTGAACTTGCATTCAGAGTGTGGGCTTTGCCGTCCTCAGATTCAAGTCCTCATCCAGCCTCGGCCTCTCCCTGTCTGTGCAACCTTGGGCAAGTTGCCTACCCACTCCTAGTTTTCCAGTCTGTAAAATGGGCCCATCGTACACACCTCATGGCGTTGCTGTGGGGACTCACTGTGTGAGTGCTGGGCCTGGCACCCGTGTTTATTCACTCTCTGAATTTTTGTCAGGCATCCACTCTGTGTCGGGTGCTGTGCTGGGTTCTGGGGAACAGGGTGAGGGAGGGAAGTAGGGTGCTGCTCTCGCGCCAACATTCTAATGGGGACAGACGGACAATGAGCAAGGCCTGCAGAACAGCATTTCCCATAGTGAATGGGGGGCCAAGGAGGGCCGTTCCACACAGTGGCCGCGGAGGGGCTCTGCCCATGAGAATGTCGTGTGTCCCCCTCTGAGACCCATTTCAGAGCTGCCTCCCCCGTGGCCCCCGTGCTCCTGTCTGGCCCCTGCTCCCACGGCTGAGCCTGCTTCCCTGCAGCCTGTCCTTAGCCCGCTCCGCTCCGCGGCTGGGGCGGACTCACTGGCTCTGGGACTCCCGAGGGCACCTCCTTGCTGCTGTTCCGGGGCATCCAGTCAGGTCTCAGAAATGCGTTCAACTGAGCCTTTGAAAAAACTCAAACGTGTCTCAGACCCTGTGGGTGCTGGGAGCCCTGGCCCACGCACCTGCTTCGTCCCCCTGCGTGGACTTGGGTACCACCAGGAGGCCCTCATGGAGATTTCCAGCCTGGTGTCCCTTCTGGGGAGCCCAGCTCTCTCTGCCTTGAGTCTGTTTCTACTTCCTCAGGTCTTGAACAGCATCCCATGGAAGAACCTGCTCTTTTTGGGAAGCAAACAACCGAGCAGCCGGGAGAGGCCACTGATCCAGCTGGAGATTTTAAAGAGATCGCCGGCAGATCTCTGAAAAGACCCCTAGCTGGTCCCCATTACAAAAGCAATTAATGGGGATCCCTCTTAGGGACTCAGGAGCCAACAGAAGCCCCCAGGCCTGGTGGGGTCACCTCTTCCCCTCAAAGGCGAGGAAGATGGGCCTGAGGCTGGCGCATCTTCCTTGCAAAGCCCACGACCTGTGGCTACGCATGCCCGGGAGCCGACACCCAGCCCCGGCAACTGACAGGAAGCCGCGGCTCTCGAAAGCGGAGGGAGTAAGGATTAAAATCGAGCTTTTGCTATGATTTTTCTCTGATAGAAGCGCGGCAGGGAACGGCTGGATGGCGCCGCTGCCTAGTTTGTCATTTGCGTTTTTTTGTCTCGGGCTCGAGTCTCTTCCTGCAGCTGCTCGCGTCGCCATCTCTCTCCTCCCGGCTTTGATCTATTCGTTCTCCCCAGAAATGGGGTTTATAAATCATCGTAATGCAGCCTTGGGAAAGATGGTGCTTAGTGCAGGGAGAAATACATCGCCGCTAACAGCCCCGGCAGGGAGAAAAACTCCCGCCTTGTTGCCGGGTGCTGGCGACAGGTTACTGATGGTATTTGCTTTTTATGTCTGCGCGCGTGCCATCGGGGCAGGGCCGGAGGGAGCGTTCCGCGCGCCACCCCCGTCATATTTCAAGTCTCCTCCGGCAGTGGAAACAAACTGCTCCTGCCCGCCTCGCAAGGAGGCTGAGAGGAAGGGAAGGGGCGGGGGGGGGGGGGGGGGGGGGGGGGGGGGGGGGGGGGGGGGGGGGGGGGGGGGGGGGGGGGGGGGGAAGGCCGGGAGCATCGCGGAGCGTGCGCGCCCCTTCCGATCCCACCTCAGATAAAACCGGCTCCTAAGACACCTCTCATCCCTTCCTGAAGCCAGCCTGCGCCTCCGGGGCGGACGTCATTAATCTGGTACTCCGGGTGGCCGGGTCTAAGCCTCCCAGGCACAGTTAGAAGTCTAACAGCCCCGATCGCTCCTTTGGAAGGCCGTGGGCCTCCCTCCCTCCTCGCGTTTTATGATCCCATTTCCTCTGCAGCCCAGAGCAGCAGAGAAGCGTTGGGCTTGAGGTGTGGGCCTCCCCCTGACTCGGAACAGCCTGTGGTGCCTGTGAGATCCGGGGTGAGGCAATGAAAACGTGGCCGGGCCCTAAATCAGCGCATAAAGAGGGCTTCTGGTATGCTGGAGCCGGGTTGGTCTGCACAGACCCGGGCCCCTCGGCGGCCCCCACTATGCCCAAGCCCTGCCTGCGTTTGTAGCCAGGAGGGCTGGCGCTCTTCCCTTCCTCCCGGCCTCTCCATCTTTGTCCACCTGCAGTGGGGTGTGGGAGGCTGAGCCCGTCCCATCCCCCCCACTTCTCACCTCCTCTTCTCCACACCAGGGACTCTGGCTGGCTTTTCCCATCATCACTTCCTCTCTCCACGTCATCTCGCTCTGCGAAGAACATGTTAATTTTAACAGCGATCTTGGCTCGGCCAGAGGAAATGTTGATTTCCTTTTATGGGTCAGGTCTACACAGGACAGTGTGAAGGGGAGAGAATTAAGCAGGGAGTTGGCAGCAAAGAGCTCCATTCTGCCCAACGGAGCTTTCTGGGTGGAAGCGTTCTGTGCCGTGTCCTCTAGGGCATGCGGGGACACTGGGCACTTGAAGTCTGGCTAGGGAGAATGGAGACTAAATCCCTAATTGAATGTAACTTCAACTTGTGTAAGTCTTAACAGCCCTGTGGCTAGTCACTGTCACCTTAGGCAGCACAGACTAGACAGAGACTCTGGAAAACACAGAGGAAAACCCGGGCAGCTACTTTCTCAAGTAGACAGAGATGAAAAATGGAGGTGCGTGCAGGAGATAAAAGTACGAGAGAAAAAAAAATCATGAAACGCCGGAGCCCTTTTGAAGTCTCACAAGTACAGCCAGAGGTGAAGATGCGGGCAGGTTGGGTAATGGGACCGGATTGCGGAAGACAACATCCCTGGGGCAGAAATTAGGAGATAATCCGGATAAATTGTGACTTGTTTTCCTGGTAGCAGCTCAGTTTACAGCCCCGGAACTGTCTAATTTATCCTCACGCGTCTGACCCAGCCTGGATGGACAGGATGTGTGTAAGCATGAGTGTGAGCGCGTGAGTGTGGGAGTGCCCTGGTCTCTCACTGTCCTGCCACACGATGCCATCCTGTGAGAGCTTGGCATGCAGCAGGGTTTACTGACCAGCCCTCCAGAGGTCAGGGAAGAACTGCGCTGGCTGTGCCAGCTGAGATGAGATGGAAAAGTTCCCGTATCCATTTCCTGTTATGGCTTCCCAGCCTTGCCCTGGCCCCAGCCCCTCTCCCAGTCCCTGGCAGCTCAGTAGTCAGGTTATCTGGCCACACCTGCTTCCTCCAATTTGTTGGTCCTGGGGCCTTGGGTAAGTAGCTTGATCCACCAAAACCTCTGTGGAGTAGAAATGATAGTAGTGCTCCCCTCAGAAATGATTGAACACCCACCAGTAAATGAATAAACAAAATGCAATCCATCCACATGGTGGAATAGTATTCAGCCATAAAAAGGAATGAAGTTCTGACCCATTCACAGCAAGTATGAGCCTCGGAAGCACTATGTTAAGTGAAAGAGCACAAAAAGCCAGGCATGAGAAGAGTCCACTTATAGGAAATATCTAGAATCGACATATCCATAGACTGAAGTAGATGAGAGGTTGCTGGGACTAGGGGAGGGTGATGAAGAGCAACTGCTTAGTAGGTATGGGATTTCCTTTTGCGGTGGTGAGTTTTGGCACTAGCTAGAAATAATCATTATGAAATGCTGTGAACGTACTAAACCTACTGCTACTGAACTGTGCACATAAAAATGGTCAACTTTGCGTTGTGTGATTTCTATTTCAATGGAAAAACCAAGAAACTGTATGAACACGTATAGACACAGAGTCTTCTGCACTGGGCCTGGAGGGTCATATTTGCTGAATGAAGACTGGCTTTTTTTTGGGGGGGGGGAGTACTTGGGGTTGAACCCAGGGCCTCACGCCTGCAGGCTTAGCGAGTGCTGGACCACTGAGCTGCGCCCCCAGCCCTTTTTTTTTTTTTTACTTTTTGAGACAGGGTCTTGCTAAGTTATGCAGACTGCCTCTGGTCTTCAACTTGCGATCCTCCTGCCTCTGCCTCCCGAGCTGCTGGGATTACAGGCGTGCGCCACCGTGCCCAGCAAGACTGGCTCTTGAAAACAGTTCCGGTGATGGCACAATGTGCATTCTCTGATCTCCACAGAAATCCTTGCTCTCACCACAGCAATCTCTCGGGATGAACAGGCCCCACAAGTCCGGGTGACGCTGAGAAAGCGATCATGTGCAAGGAGGGCGCTAACAGATGGTACACACGAGGAGGGACGGGCACAGGGCCTTCTGTGTCCTGCTTAGACAAAACCCACACATCGGACAAGGGCCCTGGCCAAGGACAGGCTGGGTGCAGGGCTCGGCGTTCGCCTGCCTCTGCTCCCAATGTAGGGTGAGTTAGAGACCACGAGGTGTGGCAATTTGGCTATGCATTAATTATACTTCTTTGGGCCAGCGTCCTGGGCTTGGGGCCCATCGTTTCCCAGCAGCCATGCGGGGCAGGCCCTAGCAGCAGGAGCAGCTTGATTCCTCAAGCCTGAGGAAGCTATAAATCTGGCGCTTTAATCATGTCTTCATGATCATTCAGCAAAGAGCGACAGAGGATTTATTCTACCGGGATAGCAAAGGGAAGGCTGCAGGGGGCTGTCGTGGGGAATATTGGTTTAGCAGAGGCGGAACTGCTCCCCTGGGCCCTTCCCGGGACCGGCCGATGAGCAATGACACCGATGGCCATAACAAGGCAATTACTGGTGTGTGCGGGCCGTGCTTTGTTGAAGACAGACAGGCGTCCTGCGTGGCACCCGCGAAGGCCTTTGTTGGGCGACTTCATCCGCCTGGCAGATAGCCTGCCGTCCCTCCCCTTCTCGCTCCAGAGCCTGCGTCCTTGAGAATGCAGCAAGCATTTTTTAAAAGCCCCGAGGGTCCTTTCCAGCTTTCTCTGCAAGTGTTAAGGAAGAGGAGAAATCAAGGAAACCCAGAGAGGACTTTGTGGTCCCTTGCATGCGGCGGGTACCTAATATCTCTTTATGGAACATGTCCACGCCTTCATTTTACGGGAGAGAAGAAAGAGGCCCAGAGAGGTAGTGATTAGCAGCTGTCACACAGCAGGTCTCGGCAATTCCCAGGGTGCGCTGGCGGCTTCAGTGTCTGGCCTTGTTTACAGAGCTCAACGTTGCAGCCATGGAAGAGGAGTGAGTCCCCCTGGAATAGAGAGAAAAAACCCTGCTCTGTTCCCAGGAGCGATGGGCCAGGGTGTGGGGGGGGTTCTCTCCAGAAAAATTTTCAGTGTATGCGAGCGTTCCTATCTTGTCTGTGTGTTCGTTTTGGTTTTCCACAAATTGGGTTCTGCTTCACTCGTTTACCGCCATCTGTCAGCAGCGATCCGGCGTCTTCTGTAGCAGAGAGACTTCTCCCTCCTTGTTAAATGGCTCTAACTCAGTCTCTTACCTAGACGCACTATAAGATATGGGCCCAAGCCGGGCGTGGTGGCGCATGCCTGTAATCCCAGCGGCTTGGGAGGCGGAGCCAGGAGGATTGCAAGTTCAAGACCAGAGGAAGTCTGCATAATTTAGCGAGACCCTGTCTCAAAAAGTAAAAAAAAAAAAAAAAGGGCTGGGGGTGCAGCTCAGTGGTCCAGCACTTGCAAAGCATGCAGGTGTGAGGCCCTGGGTTCAACCCTCAGTACCGCAAAAAAAAAAAAAAAAAAAAAAAAAAAGATATGGACTCAGTTGGTGGAGTGCTGCTCCGCACTCTCTGAGGACCCCGGTTCATCCCCAGCACTGCAAAGACAGGGTGGGGTGGGGGAATGGTCGTGGCAGTCCACTCCCAAAGCAATCAGCTATTGAAAACCCTGTGAGGGTCGCTGAGTCAGACCCGACTCCACGGCACCTGACAGCAACAACCATAAAATATGGTTCGCACTCCACACCGGCTCTGCCAAGGACCATTTATGTTGTCTCTGGGTTCTCAACACTGTGAAGCCGCCCTGCGAGAACACAACGCCTAAGTCCCTGTAGGTTAAGCCTCGGTCAGGGAGTCACTGGGCCAGAGGACACTCATGCTTTTAAATGTTGTAGATCATCCCAGTGACTTGGGAGATGGAGCCAGGAGGATCGCAAGTTCAAGGCCACAGGCAGCCTGAATAATTTAGTGAGACTCAGCCTCAAGATAAAAAGTCACCAAGCTGGTGGGGGTGCAGCTCCATGGTAGAGCACTTGCAAAGCATGTGCAAGGCTCTGGGTTCAACCCCAAAGTACTGAAAGAAAAAAAAAACAACTCAAAGTTGTAGGAAGCCAGGCGTGGTGGCTCATGCAGGTAATCCCAGAGTCTCGGGAGGCTGAGGCAAGAGGATCCACGTTAGCCAAATTGATCCAAGACAAGTTCCAAGCCAGATGCCACCTGCACTTACGGAGACTCCATTTCAAAACAAAAAGTGAAAAATGGGGTTGAGGGTGCCGCAGTTCAGTGGTAGAGCACTCACAAAATGTGTACGAGGCCCTGGGTTCCATCCCCAGTGCCACACACACACACACACACACACACACACACGCACACACACACACAGAAAGTCACGGGTGCTGAGGCTGGCCTTCGCTCAGGTCGGCCTTCTTGTGGCCCGGGTCCAGCCCCTGAGCAACTCCCCTGTCAACCCACCCCTGCCTCATCCAGCCTCGTTCTCCGAGTGGGTTCTGGTGTGTGCTTCCTTTTGTGTACTCCTGCCTCCCGCCCCTCAGCCTGGCCTCCGGCCCCCTGCTGGACCGCTAGACCCAGGGTAGGTGTTCAATAGCAGTGGACGCAGTTTCGGATCCCAGGTCCCCATTCTGCGCAGGCATTGCCTCCAGTGCTGCTGAGAAAGCCCAGCCCTGTGGTCACAGAGCTCTCCCTCCAGCAGGAACCTGGGGTGAATGACTGGATGAGGTTAGGCTCAGTTCCCCGCCCCCCCATTACCCAGCTGACCACTTGCTGAAAGACGGGGGCTTTCCCCAGGGGTCTGATACCCACTGGAGACCACTCACCCCAGAGGAGCCAGCCCGGCCCGAACTGAAGACCTGCGGGGACACAGGAGGAAAGGAGACACCAGCCCAGTGATGAAAATGGGGAGGCGGAGTCCCCTTCCCTGGTGACCGACAGATGTGGGGATGAAGTAACACCATGCTGGAGGCAGCCTCCCTGCACTCTGCAAACCCAGCCCAGGCGCCTCCAGAAGCTGGCCTGGGCTTTGAGGACAGATGTGGAGCCCCTGATATCCCTGCCGCCTGCAAGGTGGGACTGGGAGAGGAAAGGAGGCAGAAAGCCACCTCGCTGGGACTGGAAGGGTCTGAACTCTGCCCTGGACCCTTAGGCATGGGAGAAACCCAGGCTAGGGATAGCCTAGGGGTTGCAGTTCCCAGCCTTGGCTGTCAGCAGGCAGAAGAGCCGGACAGGCGTCATGGGAAGAGGCAGGTTTACCTGTTTGCTCGGCACAGTCCGCCTCAACTCCAGGGAGGTCTCCATGGCAGGGCTGGCTTCTTATTCACTAACAGTAAAAATACTCAGGTCTGTCTCAGGAGTAGCCTCTAAAATCCTCACAAGCACTTTATTATTTCATATGTAAAGGACATATGCTAATTCCCCAATCAACAGCTAGCGTGTTTCCAGCCACCATTGCTGTGGCGTGTGACCAGGCCACACATCAGGCTTGGCCTCAGCGGATGTCTTCCCAAGGACTCTCTCAATGGCCCCCAATTTACAGATGAGAAAATGGAGGCTGGGAGAGGTGAAATTATTCACCACAGTTAAAAAGCAGAACAAGGCAGAGCTTGTTCGGTTCAGGTGTGCCCAGCTTGAAATCTGTCATTTCCTGGATGCTACACTGAGAGAATAACAGGAGCCACATGTTGTTGCTGTTGTCAGGTGCCCTTGAATTGGGTCCGACTCACAGCAACCCTATGTACAACAGGACAAAACACTCCCCGACACCAAGCCATGACACTACGCCTTGCCCGGCACTGTCAGTGCTTCTCTGCTATTCTCCCATTTTTGCCGTGCTGGGGATTGAACCCAGGGCCTCAGAGAGCACAGAGCAAGCATTCTACCAACTAAGCTAAACCCCTAGGAGCCACATACGAGGTGTAAAATGTCCTGTAGCCACATTGGATAAGTAAGAAAGAAACAAGTGAAATTGATTTAAATAGCATTATTTATCCACTATCTCCAAAACAGTACCACTTCCACATATAATCAATACCAAAATTAGGAGGGAGCCATTTTGCATTCTTTTTGTGGACCATGTCTTTGATATCAGGAGTATATTCTACACTTTCATCTCGTCTCAGTTGGACCTGCCACATGTCCAGGGCTGAAGACCACGTGTGGGCCGGTGGTAGCACCGCTCTAGAGATGCCAGTTGCTCTTGCCCACCTCACCCCACCCAGCTCTTCCTTGGACACCCTGCAGGTCTAGACTAAAATGTCCCTTGCCAGGGACGTCTCCCCGACCCTCCACAGCAGGCCACAGGCCTCCCGGTACACCCAGCAGCAGTCTGCACTTTCCCACCCCTGTCACAGCGGAACCAATCGCCTCATCCCGTAACATCTGTCTTCCAGCTCAATCATAAGCTTCGTGTGACCAAGGACAACAGTGTCTCTTTTGCGCGCTGCTCTCGCCCCAGTGCTTCCTCATAGTAGCTGCTCATCTAATGCCTTTTGAAAAAGTGAACAAATGCAGCCATGCCTCTGAGCGGGTACACATAACACACACAGCGCCCCTGTGTTCAGATTTAGCGCTCAGCCTTATGTACACAAACCAGGGCAGCCCTTTGCAAACAGGAAGCATCATCAAAATAGCGACCAGTATAGAAGGCATCGGGCTGGGATTTAGCTCAGCTGGTAGAGCATTGCTCTGCAGTCTCTGAGGTCCCGAGTTCGATTCCCAGCACTGCAAAAATGGGAGGAGGAGGTGGTAACCCACTCCCAAGGCAATCCCGAAATAGCCATTGAAAACCCTATGAGGGTCACTATGAGTCGGACATGACTTGACGGCACCTAACAACAACATAGAAGGCATCATATTTTATTTTGATTCTCCAGCCTCTGGGTCCTCCCTCCAAGTTGCCTCTTTTTCTCCCAAAGGTGTGAATAAAGGCGTGAATGTCTAAAAGCACCATTTTTTTTTTTCATTGAGAAGGTGTCTCATTCTGTTGCTCAAGCTGACCTTTAATTCCTGGGCCCAAGATAGCCTCCTGCCTCAGCATCCCAAGCAGGTGTGTGTCCCTGCGCGATTTTTGCCAGGTGCATCTTTGTGGTGGAGGTGAGACGCCTTAGGAGAAGAGAATGGTGCCCTCTCGTTAGCCAAAGGGTTGTTGGTGGGGAGTCCACACGTGCTGGGACAGAACAAGGCCTCCAGGAGAAGCCTGAGCACCAGGGACAGGGACACAGCCACGAGAGGGGCAGGTGGACCAGCTTGTGCGATCACAGAGATATCCCGCCCCCCGCCCGTGCCTTACAAAGGAAGAGGAAGGCAGGATAAAAACATCTTCCCTCTCCCCCCTAATTTGTAGTTTTCTGGTGTTAGCAAGGCTTATAAGACACATGCTCCCAATTAGCTGCTCCTCTTAATTTAAATGCTTCATAAATTATCTCCTGCGCGCGTGGATTATCACTTCATAATGCGAGTTAGCATTTAAATAAATAGCTGTGGTGTAGGAAATTAGAGAGGTTTACTTCTGAGGCGCTGGCATAATGAAGGAAAATACCACGGCAGCTGAACGGGGGCTGGGGGGAGTCGATGGGGGGCAGCGAGGCTCAGCTGAGCTTCCAGAAAATGGTTGTCTGCAAAGCCCGTTCACCCTTTGTTGGCTCCGGCATTCTCTTTTATGCAGTGCATTTTACTTGCCCATCTTAAAAAGAAAAAGAAGAGATCGTTCAGCTTTGCAATAATGATAAACTCAAGAGAAACTGTCAAAATAGCAGTACCTTCGCCCAGCCACCCCCACTGCAACAGCTTAACTAGTGAAATCGCAAAACCAGGTGGACACTGGTTGTGGTGGACACTGAGGTGGACGCTGGTCTGTCCTCAGGCCACCTTCAGATCCCACTGGTTGTTCCATCACGTGGCATTTCAAAGACACCCCAGTGTGCAGTAACTAGAGTAACAAGTCTCTCACTGAGGAATCGCAGTCCTAGGAAAGGGGTGCTCTTGTGGCCCCCACTTCATAGAGGCTCTTCCGGGAGCCTGTGACTCAAGTTCCCCTACCTGGTAAGTAGTGGAGCTGAGCCCGACCCTCCCTCCAAGGACTGGGTCGGTGGAGATGACCACGGTTGGTGGGGGTGGTGGCCAGTTGCGCTAACACCTCTCTGTGTCATCTCTTCTGGGATGCGTGGTACCTGCAGGCAGTTGTTGTTAGGTGCCATCGAGTCGGGTCCAACTCACAGCGACCCTTATATCACAGAACAAAACACTCCCTGACACTGTGCCATGCCTGGCACTATGTCTGTGCTTCTCTGCTATTCATTGGGTTTGCAGTGGCTGATTGTGTTGGGATTGCTTTGGGAGTGGATCACCGGATCCTTCTCCCATTTTTGCGGTGCTGGGGATCAAACCCAGGGCCTCAGAAAGCACAGAGCAGTGCTCTACCAACTGAGCTAAACCCCAGCCCTCTGCAGGCAGTAGCACCCCGGAATCCGGGTGCTTATTCTTCGTGAGAAGGAAATGCGGGCTACTTCCCAGGCAAGTGCTGTGCTTCAAGCATTTGATCGACGCTGGCAGACGTGCAAGCCAGGGCTGTGGTCTAGCGGTCACGCGCTCCGGGCGCTTTTACCCTTGTGAGCACATTGAAAAACCCTTTGGATGACATTTTATAAGTGGCGCGTGACAAGTGGGTCAGCCTCCCAGGCAGGGCGCAAGGTTCCAGGCGGCAGCGAAGCAATAGGTGGGAAAGCCAAAGGCCTAAAGCACTCAGCCCTGGCAGCTGTGACCCCAGACCCACCAGGAAATAACGCTGAATAAGAGGCAGAAGTGGAGCCAGGTGCCACCCCGCCTGTCATCCCAGCAATTCGAGAGACGAGAGGCAGGAGGATCGCAGGTTCGAGGCCAGAGGCAGCCTGCTTAACTTAGTGAGACCCTCTGTCAAAAGTAAAAAATGGGCTGGGGATGTGGCTTAGTGGTAGAGCACTTGCAAAAGCCAGTGTGAGGCTCTAGGTTTAACCATCCAGTACTGCAAAAAAAAAGAAAAAGAAAAAAGAAAAAAAAAAGATAGAAGTGGGGACGATCCCCCAAAATGATTGGAAAGGAGGCAGCTGCGGACCCATCTACCCAGAACACCATAGCAAGCAACGGAGCCCACCGCCAATGACTCCGGCTCTGGGGTGTCAGGGTATACGGCGCCTGCCCCAGCAGTCCCACTCTGAAATGAGACTCCCCACCTCTTCTGATTACTCCGTAAGTTCCCCGCCACACCCTCAGGTCCTGCCCACTCTCCCAAAGCCACTCGCCTGAGGTCCATGCTTCCTTCCACCATTGGCTGTTTTTATACTGCTATAAATGTCACCAGTGGGCTAGTGCTAGGACATCTGGCCAACCTAGATGATCACTAACCTTTTTCTTTAATTAATTAGTTCATTTTTATGTTGTGGTAGCAGTCAATTTTCAGGGAGCATAATTTTTACCTGAGAGACAAATGTATCCTGGTCACTTAACGTACCAGAGTCATTGCACGATTCCACGTGATTTCTGTCAAAGGTGACCTTGGCCTTCCTCAGAGTACAGGATTTTCTTGGTGTCATCTCTACCCGGCTGCCAGATAAAATATAGGACGTCCAGGGAAATCTCATTCCCCACAAATGATGGATAATAAGTGTGTTTTATGCAATAACAAACATGCCTGAGCAATATGTGGGACACGTTTATACTAAACAATTATTAGCCGATCACCTGGCACTGGAATTTCACTTGGCAGCCTGCATTTGTATCTGGAGACTCTGGCAGTGGAGCGCAGCCCCTGAGCAGGGACCCCATCATGGATGGCTCCCCTTGCTCTGTCCGGGGACCATGTGCTTCATTCTCTGTCCCTCAGAAAACTCACCAAGTTTGGGGAACCGGGAACTGTGTCTCTTACTTCCATGTCCCCAGCCCAGAGCATGATGCCTGGCACTCAGGTGACCTGGGCAGTCTGATCTGTGTAGTGAGGTCACTGAGTGCGGTGTCTGGGAACAGGCTGGCTGCTCGCTCAGGAAGTTATCTGCAAAGCTCTTCATCGTAGGGTGAAAAAGCCAAGCGGGAGCGTGGGAGTGTGGTGACTGGCTCTGCTGTGTCCTCTTCCGGCACAATGTCCTGTGGTTCATGGTGTGGGAGACACAGGCACAGCCACAACAACCACGGCTCAGCCTAGCCCAGCACTTGCTTCATGCTGAGCTCAGGGCTCAGGGCTGCACTGAGCCACATGCCATCGACTGTGTTTCTCCAGTTTGGCCCCGCAAAATGCACAAGCTCGCATAGCTGAGCCTCATGCGGGGTGGGCGCTCGCCCATCTGAGTCTTGGAAAAGCCCTCGGAGGCAGTTTCGATTTGGCATCCCCATTTTACAGCCAGGGAGACTGAGGCAAAGATGGAGGAAGTAACTTAGTCAAGCTCATCCAGCTGTGCAGGAACACAGCTCAGTTTTCAACCCAGGCAAGTCTGGACGCTGACCTGCCCACTACCCACCTCCCCAACAAAGTCTCCTTCCTATATCTGAGAACTGTTCCGGGCCAAACCAAAACACGCGTGGGAAAACCACAGGATCCGTAAACCCGCCCTGGAGCCTGCTCAGTTGCCACTGGAGATGTCACCGACTCTCCTGGCGCTCTGAACCTGGACTTCCCGTTGATCCCCTTGGTTCCAAGAGTCCCTGCCAGCCCTGGAGGTGGAGTGGGGGTTCCCAGCTTGGGTCAGACTGTCTTCCACATGGCAGCTTATCTCTGGTGAGGTTTTGTGCTTATGAAAACCTTGCTTGAACAGCAAAGCTCGTTGTGCGTTTAAGATCTGTGTCTTGCCGGGTGCAGTGGTGCACGCCTGTAATCCCAGCAGCTCTGAAGGCAGAGGCAGGAGGATCGCAAGTTCGAGACCAGAGGCAGTCTGCGTAATTTAGCGAGACTCTGTCTCAAAAAGTAAAAAAAAAAATGGGCTGGGGGTGCAGCTCAGTGGTCCAGCACTTGCAAAGCATGCAGGCGTGAGGCCCTGGGTTCAACCCCCAGTACCGCATTAAAAAACAAAAACCAAAACAAAAGATCTGTGTCTTTGGTTTGAGCACACGGGGTCCAGTGGACGCCTCTCCCTGGAAGAGGGTGGTTCTCGCAGCCCTTACTCTCCTTGACTTTCAACTCACAGAGGCCTCAGGTCTTCACAGACTCGCTCCCCGCCTCCTTTCTTCACAAACACGCAACCATCCAGCTGTGACTCAGGGTCCCTTTGTGGCAGGGCAGAGCCACGCTCAAGTGAAACCAGATAAATGCGGTGGCTCACCGCTGGTTCATCTCGCTCAAGTATGCAGGCATCAAAGGCCACCCCTGGAATGTTCCAAGCCCTTTGAAGCTGGTAACAAAGGCGGCGAAGGAAGTTCCGTCATTAGAACCAGAGGGCTGTTCACAGAGGAAGCCTCTGGGAATCCTAGCGGGGCTGTGGCGGTGGAGTGTTCTGCTCCGAGAGTGATCAGGGAATTACCAAATTAGTGATGAATGGGCGTGTGGGGCTCACGGTTCACGGGGAGACCGGCAACATGGCCCGCGTGACTCAGGGCAGGTTGGTCGGGGTATCAGGAAGGCCTGGGGAAGTATTCTCTGAAACAGTCAAAATTGGATCTGACTGCTTCTGCAGTTCCGACTGACCCTGCTAATCATCTCCCTTCCACGTTTATATCCCTGACCCTTGTAAAAGGATTGCATGGGAGGCGTGTTTTAAGCTGCATTTTAATAAGTCAATAAGAAAGCTCAAAATTATTTAAAGCTTCTTAAAGAGGATTATATTTGATTTCTTGTGGGAATCCTGGGGTGTAGACAGTAAAGATGCTCAGACCTCCTGAGGTGGTTTTACGTGGAGGAAACACCGTTTTAGGCAAAAAAAAACCCCTTCTAACCGTTTTGTTGTTGTGCGCGACCAGAAGGCCTTCATCACCTGCTGGCGGCGTTAGCCGAGCGGGAGGTCTTCGAGGGGCGGGAACTGCATCTGCAGCTGTCAGACAGATGTGGAACCGTCCTCTGCAGCTGCTCCCCTAACCTTTAAAATGGGGCTGCCCTGATGTTCAGTGAAGGAAGCTCGCGCGCCCCAGGCAGCCGCGAGTGCCCTGGCCCAGCATCGGGCTGGGGGAAGCTGGCAGATGGAGGCCCGTTCTCCACTGGCTCCATCACGGAGGCTGCTCTGCAGCTGGGAACACCAGAGGACCCAGGGCAGGCTCCCGTGCCCGCGCCATCTTCTCCCTGCTGAGGGGACACGCGGGAGGAGGGACCCACTCGGAAGCTGGGCAGATAACCTTCTTTGAACCACCTCGGGGTTTGCCTGACCTGAAGGCCCCGGGCAGTGGAGCTGGCCAGGGGCAGGAGGCCGGGAGACAGCTGTCTCAGCGGTGGAAGAGAAAAGTCCCCTGTGACACTGGGCCGGTGGCTGTCCCTGAGTCGAATCATCTTGGAGGCTGCTAGAACCGGAAGAGGTCAAATAGCTTGTGTTTGCCACCATATTAGGAGGGTGCCGAGGATGGCTTTCCCAGTTCAGACCCTGTCACCTCCCTGCAGTACAGAACCAGGCTCCCGGAACCCCGCCTCCTGCTTTCTCTTCCAGTCCCTCCTGCGCTGGTGGCCAGTCTAACTTTCCTTCCCTCCCTTCCCTCCTTCTTTCTTTCCTTCCTTTTTTTCCTTCCTTCTTCCCTTTCTTCATTTCTTCTTTTCTCTCTCTCTCTCCTTCCTTCCTTCCTTCCTTTCTTTCTTTCTTTCTTTCTTTCTTTCTTTCTTTCTTTCTTTCTTTCTCTTTCCTTTCTTTCTTATGAGAAGGGGTTTGGCTTTACAGCTCAGACTGGCCCCAGGCTCACTATGTAGCCCAGATTGGCTACAAACTCAAGATCCTCCCGCCTTTGCTTCCTGGTTGCTGGATTACAGGTGTGTGCCACCATGTCTGACTCTAAAACTGCAGTACTGACTATACCATGACCAGTGACCCACAACCATCTGTGGCTCCCTACTACCTGTCAGTGACCACAGCCTGGCCTGTTCTGGCCCCGGTACTCCTCTTTCCCCTGGTCAGCTGGTCCATCTCTTGCTGCCAGGTTTACTGTCTGGGCTCTTCTGCTGAACTGGTACACGCTGTGAAACGCTGCCCCATGACTCTGCTCAGTATTCTGAGTCCTTAAATGACACTTCTTTGGGAAGTCTGCCTGGGCTGGCCAGGCCCACCAGCCTGCTCTTTTTGGGATTCCCTGGGGCCTGTTTCCTCCGTGCCCATGCATTCTGCTCATGTCCATCCTCCACTTGGTCCCGAGGCTGGATGCTTCCAGGAACGCCCCTTGAGAATACCTGCCCTAAAAATCTCACCCCTTGCTTGCCGGATCACAAACCACCTGCTCTGCAATGGCTTCTCCAAGGGACCTCAGGCTCCTGGGGGTACTGGAGGGGGGGCTGCCCTCTGAGCCCCCAGGACTCTGCCTCCCTCTCCCTTCAGGCTCTGATCGCGTCTCTCCATGAGCTGCAGTGAGCGATGCGGGTGCTGTCACGTTGGCTGTTGTGGCCACAGTGCTCAGCACCGAGGGGGTGACCATGACAGGCCGCTTCATCGACCCTGTGCACGGACAGATGCCCTCTGTCCTTGTCACAGTCGAAGGTCCCCATGCGGTCCAGTGCCAGGCCGTCGGAGAGCTGGTGGGTTGAATGGTGCCCCCCCCCAAAGATAAGCCCATGTCCTAACCCCTGGTCCCTGTTTTGTGACTATTTGGAAATAAAACCTTTGCAGATGTTATCTGTTAAGGGTCTCAGGGTGATGCTGTCCAGGATCAGCCCCAATGACGGTGTTTTTATAGGAGAAAACAGGGTGTGATTTGAAGCAGCAACACCCAGGGAGGAGGCTGGGTGAAGACGGAGGTAGAGATCCGAGGAACACATCCATGAGCCACGGAGCACCAGGGCCTGTCCGCAGAGGGTGGGAGATGGGCCCTCCCTCACAGCTCCCACAGGGAACCAGTGCTGCCTTAGCCTCCATTCCAGACTTCGGGCCTCCAGAACCGTGAGAGAATGCGTTCCTGGTGTTTCAAGCCACCGAGTTAGGGGGATTTGTTGCACCAAACACAGGGGACAAATGCAACGGAGATGGTTTGGGGCGCGGTGGCGGAGGTCTGCCAGGGCCTTCCCAGCCACCCTACCGTGACACGCCCTCTTCAGGCCTCTGGGCATCTGGAGCCACCTCAGCCTCTTGCATTTACTGCTGCTTCTCCCATCAAGCCGATCGTTTCCTCTGTGTGTGAGGGCAATGGAAGGGGCTGGGATTTAGCTCAGTTGGTAGAGCGCTGCTCTGCAGTCTCTGAGGTCCCAAGTTCGATTCCCAGCACTGCAAATTGAGAGAAGGACGTGGCAACCCACTCCCAAGGTAATCCCAAAACAATCTGCCATTGAAAACCCTATGAGGGTCACTATGAGTCAGACTTGATTTGATGGCACCTAACAACAACAACAACAACGAGGGTAATGTAAAGACTAGGTGGCACCAGCCAGGGGCCCTGGAGCTGGGCACCCTTGGTCTCCAAGATGAGTAACTTCTAGCACGAATCTGTAAAACTGGGACAAGTGTGGACCTGCTAGATAGATGAGGTGACTTTTCTTCACTCGTTCATTCCTTCATTCAAAAAAGATTAAACACCTACTAGATGCCAAGTGGGTCTGGGAATTAGCTCAGTTGGTAGAGTGCCACACTACACTCTCCGAGGACCTGGGTTCGAACCCCAGCACTGCAATCGTGGGAGAAGGATGTGGCAATCCACTCCCAAAGCAATCCCGAAACAATTAGCCATTGAAAAACCCCGTGCGGTTCGCTATGAATTGGACCTAACTCTATTGCACCTAACAACAACAAGATGCCAAGTGGGGCTGGGATTTAGCTCAGCTGATAGAGCCCCACTCTGCAGTCTCTGTGGTTCTGGGTTCGAATCCCAGCACCGCAAAAATGGGAGAAGGACGTGGCAACCCACTCCTGAGGCAATCCAGAAACAGTCAGCCATTGAAAACCGTTTGAGGGTCGCTATGAGTTGGACACAACTCGATGGCACCTAACATCAACAACAACAACAGATGCCAAGTACTGTTCCCAGCGCTGGCAACAGAGCAGAGAACAGAAGCAACAGTGCCTGCCCCAGGGAGCTTGCAGCTCAGGGTGCAGAGGGAGGTGAAGACCCAGATCCCTCCATAGAATCCATGGCTGCCTGGTTAAATGGAGCCACACAGCTGGAGGGTGCCAGCAGGTGGGTGCAGCTTTAAACAGGGGTCAGGTCAGGGGGCCCAGGGTCAGCCGGTGTCAATGCTCAGCCCTGGCCAAGGCATTGGCACGTGAGAGTGCTTCAGTGCCTCACCATTTGTCCTCAAGACCAGAAGCTGGTCTCTCCTTTCCTCTTTTTTTTTTTTTCTGGTACTGGAGGTTGAACCCAGGGCCTCTCGCTTGCATGTTCTGCAAGTGCTGGACCACTGAGCTGTGCTCCCAGCCCATTTTTTTACTTTTTGAGACAGGGTTTCACTAAGTTATGCAGACTGCCTCTGGTCTCGAATTTGCGATCCTCCTGCCTCAGCCTCCGGAGCCGTTGGGATTACAGGTGTGTGCCACCGTGCCTGGCTCTGTTCTCCTTTCTTCTACCTGGTGCCCTAGCCTTCTTCTAACCCTATTCACTTCAGGTCCCTGCTCCCAGGTTCCTCTCTTGGGCCTCTTGGGCAGTGGAGGCGCGTAGGGGAGAAGTAGAAACATTTTCCAAAGAGATAGAAAGAAGGGGAACAGTGGACCCAGACAGGTGGGCCGGGAGAGGTACCCTGGGTCTCAACTGTGGTCACAAAGGAGGAGCGGCTGGGATGTCCAATCTGGGGTCAAGTTACCAGAGCCCCCTGCTGTCTCAGTAACCCAACTTATTGTTTGGGAAATGAAACGAAAAAGTCCAAACAGTTGCGATTTCCTTGAAAACAGAGAGGCAAGCATCCAAAGGCGAGATGGGGTCAGTGGGGGGCTTTTCCTTCTCACCGACCAGCCTGGCCATGTCTGCTGGGGGTGGCAGGGAAGATGCCTTGGCCGATGTGCCCTTAGGGGTTGATTAGCTCAGCATATTGTTGTTGTTGTTGTTGTTGTTGTTAGAGGCCGTCAAGTCGGTATCCGACTCATAGCAACCCTCTGTACAACAGGGGAAACACGATTGTCAGTGCTTCTCTGCTGTTCATAGGGTTTTCAATGGCAGATTGATTTTTGGGAGGGGGTTGCCAGGTCCTTCTCCCAAGCCTACAGCTTCTGGTGTTCCCAGGCGGTCTCCCATCCAGGTACTAACCAGGCCCGACCCTGCTATATTCCTGATAAAGTCTGACCCTGCCTTCGCTCCTAGGCGGTGACCTGTAACCTCCAAGTCCCTGAAGTGCTCTGCCTTGGTTGCGTCTGACTTCTTCTGTATGTACACTAACTGTGTTCTCCAGCTTATGGGCCACGCAAGACAATCCCTCTTTATTCTGTTCGGCCCAGAGGAGCCAAAGACTGGCCGCCCCCGCTCTAGATCCACTGTGGGCTTCTTTTGCTCAGGCCGTCAGGGCAGCACAGTGCGAGAGCTTTGGAGCCAGCAGGATCTGAGATCCAGCATCAGCTCCCACCGAGTAGCTGGGGGACCCTGGACCCGGACGGTGCCACCCAGTGCCTTGGTGTCCTAGGTCCATATTCATCAAGGGTCCTGGCCCATGCCAGTTGGTCCATGCGAACAGTATGATTTATTGTGGGGACGGTAGGCCACACCTTGGAGGGACTGGGGTCACAGCCAACCACATGGGCAGCCAGCCATGTCCAGGTACTGACCTCCAGGAAACCCCTGGACTCCAGTGCTCAGCTTCCCCGGCGGGCAACCCTGTGCGTGCTGTCACACCTCGCTGCTGGGAGAAGTGAAGGCACGCCAGCTCCTCTGGGGACACCTGAGAAGAAGACACTGTCCGGTGTCCCCTGGACCCTGCTCCAGCGTCTCTCCCTTATGTGATCTTAGGCTCTGTGCTTCTGTGGGACATTCCACAGGCCTGGGCATAGTGGCTTTCTTTTTTTTTTTTTTTCCTTTTTTCCTTTTTTTTTTTTTTTTTTTGTGGTACTGGGGGTTGAACCCAGGACCTTGCGCTTGCATGCTCTGCAAGTGCTGGACCACGGAGCTGCACCCTCAGCCCATTTTTTTTTTTCTTTTTTTACTTTTTGAGAGAGGGTCTCGCTAAGTTACGCAGACTGCCTCTGGTCTCGAACTTGCAATCCTCCCGCCTCTGCCTCCCGAGCTGCTGGGATTACAGGCGTGAGCCACTGCTTCTGGCCCTGGCATAGTGGCTTTCTGAATTTGGGGATCCTTCCAGTGAGTTATCGAAGCTGAGGGTGGTCTGGGGGGCCTTTGCTTACCCTGAAGTCTCGGCCCTAGGTGGAAGGTCTTGTGCCAGCCTTTTGGCATGGGGTGAGGTGCACTCTGTTGTTTCCAGTGGGACAAGGAGGACCTCCGGGGTCCGATGACCAGCCTGTGATCTGGCTAAAGAGCCGGATGCAGGCCTCTGTGCAGATGGCTCCCAGGACTGAGAGGTGGGGCAGGTGTCCCTGGCAGTTCCGTCAGTGCCCTCTGGGCTTCAGAAGGCGGTCCTCGGAGAGCGCGCAAATTCCTCTCATTGGCTTTCATTACTTAGGGCAAAATGCAATCTGCTCCTGAACAAGAGAAAGCTCCCTGACAGCCCTGTGCAAGCGAGGTGTCCTATTTGAAAAGATATGAGAGACAGGGACTAAAAAATGCGAGGCCCCTCTCGGGCAGGTGGGCCTGACGTGGGCTGGAGGTGCAGGAGGAGACTGTCAACTAATGAAGGCAAGGACTGGGCGCAAGCCGCTCATGCCGCCAGCCCTTTAAAACCCAACCGATGGAGTTCATTAGCATTTAGATCTCCTCGCTCCCTCTTTTCATCTAGAGACAAATCCTCACAAAAGGCTGCTTAATTAGACCAAATTAGATTTCCACTCAGCAGCTTGTCATTCATTACAAAATGCTGTGCTTTTTCTATTTTGGTAATTACAGGCTGGTCTCCGGCCGTTTGTAGTGTTCACCGCCGCCATGGAGGCTGACTAGCATTCCTGATTTGGTAGAGGGGAGAGAAAAACGATTGAGTGGCACCAACCTGTTTATTTTGTAAGTTGGACCAAGACCATCGCTGGAGTCTTTTACAATAACGGGCGTCCTCACTCTTAATTCTTTACTGAGTAATTATAGGAGCAACACACAGCGTGGTAATTTTTAAGAGTTAAAAAAAAAAAAAAAAAAGCTAAGGACGACAGATTTCACACGGAGCAACTCTACCACGTGTTTGAAATCTTTACCTTCGTTCCTCAGCCCTGTTCCATCTTGGAAGCCAGGCTTTGAGTTATTTCCAGGGCGGCCCCTGGGCCTTTGTGTGTACAGTTCCATTGCCTCACACCTGCACATATTTGGGGAAGTCAGGCTCTTCTGGGCATAGTTTGGCCCCTCTTTCTAACCGTGGTGGGGTGCCACCTCCAGCTGTCATTTGTAGACATAGGCTTGGGCAAGTGGGTGCCTGGGCAGGTTGGGCTTGGTTTGGCTGACCCAGTGTCTTCACTGTGAAAAATTTTCCCTTAGGGCCGGGCGTGGTGGCGCACGCCTGTAATCCCAGCAACTTGGGAGGCAGAGGCAGGAGGATCGCAAGTTCGAGACCAGAGGCAGTCTGCATAACTTAGCGAGACCCTGACTCAAAAAGTTAAAAAAATGGGCTGGGGGCACAGCTCAGTGGTCCAGCACTTGCAGAGCATGCAGGCGCGAGGTTCTGGGTTCAACCCCCAGTACCACAAAAAAAAAAAAAAAAAATTTTCCCTTCACTGTAGCCAGAGCCGTTCAACTTCTACAGGGCTGCCCTCAAACCTAGGGTGCACCCTGAAATGGCTGGTGGACATTCTGGAGAGCCCCCAGCTGGAGCTCTGCCCCAGGGTGGCTTCGCTCTGGGCCTTCTGATGGAGTCCTTTGGACAGGTGGGCATGTGCTGGCCACCAGGGACAGGGGCTGCTGATGGAGGTGGGACAGGTAGCATCAGTTCTTTCTAATAATAACTGGCACCTATTTCTACTGCCCAGTTGGTAGAGCGCTGCTCTGCAGTCTCTGAGGTCCTCAATTTGATTCCCAGAACCGCAAAAAACAGGAGAAGGGCGTAGCAATCCACTCCCAAGGCAATCCTGAAACAGTCAGCCATTGAAAACCCTATGAGGCTCACTATGAGTCAGATACCGACTCCACGGCACCTAACAACAAGTCGTTTTAAAAACAGCTCAAAGCGGCAGAATTGTGGCCATTTAGGATCCGCCTGCATCGCCCCACAGAACGACCCCAGACCTGCTGGCCTTAGGTGGGACGGAGCCTCATGACTGGAAGACCCCAAGCTGCTGCTCCCTCAGAGCTGTCTGGCCCTGTCTCTCTGCCACCATGGCAGGCATGAGGCCCCTCCCCCCTCTCCCTGGGGCTCTTGCTCCCTCCCTTGCTGGACGGACCACCACCACTGGCCTCTGAGTATTGTCAAGAAGGTGGAAGGGGCTTCCTCTCCTGTGTAATAACACTTGGGTATTCCTTGATTAGCCCCCAAATCCTGGAACTCATTCCCTATACCTCTCCTCCCCACCTATGTACGCTCCATCTCCGTAGCTTCCAGGGCACCTGTGACTCGCACCTGTGACCTGTCAGTGGTTGCCGCTGCCACCTCCACTACCAGATCAAGTCCTTGCCCCACGGTCCCTAGAAAATGTCAGCCCGGTACCGTCGTAAAACAATCCGACAGGCTGCAAAGAGAGGGGGCAGGAGGCTCCCGTCCACGGTGTCCTCCCACCTCCAACGAAGTCAATAGGCACCAGCTCCCATCCCTGGCGACCCCAGCTTTATTAACAGGCTGCATCCCAACGCCACTTCCTGCGCTCCTGCCTGCTACGCTGACGGGTCAGCTGCCATTGCGTGTTAAACTCCTTCTCATTTATTACAATACCGCTTTTTTATTGACATGGAAATAAAGCTTACAATCAATGAGATATTATGAAATATACATCAAAACAGAAGTCACCAGAGCTGACGGTTTCCTCTGTTGCCGGGAAGGAACAAGGGTTTACGGGGGGTGGGGGAACACGGAGCACTTTTCTTCCCTAATACATGATGCGATTCTCAATGAACCTACAAAGAAAACGAAAATATAAATACAGTAACCAAACAGAATGATCCCTGCAGCTGTCAAAACTTAAAACACTTCAGTTTTCCTTTGATTTCTATGTTAAGTTTTGAAAAGTACACAGATCATTCTCTGCTTTTTCCTTCCTTTCTTACTTTCTTTTTTTTTTTTTTTCCTT